>JAODJX010000043.1:4352350-4377948 GCA_026776945.1 Isichthys henryi
TTTTTTTTTTTTTCTCTCTTTTTTGACTTACATTTTCCCGTGCGCCGGGGGGGGGGGGGGGGGCGGGGGGGGGGGGGGGCGGGCCCGTGCTTCACCCAATATTTCATTTGGATTCATTCACCCACCTCCCAATAAATAGACCCAATGTATTTATATTATTCAGTCCCCCTCCATATCAAACTCTCTCCTACATTGTTGGACGGGGGTTAGAAAATCACGAACATAATTGGATTGGTCAGGGTGGGGGGCCCAATATCTCTAGCAGCGCCCCTGATTATAACCCTTGCTTATGTAACGGATTTTTTAATGACACACCTGACACCAGAAAGGTGACTTGCTGACACGTGCTCCCAGCGACAGGCGACAGCTCGTCGGGCAAGATGGTGACCCTCCACAGGTCCACGTCGAGGACGGCCGCCACTCGGCTGCGGAAGTCGAACCTGAAACCCGAACATATCCGGATCATCTTACTCCGGCGTTTCAGCCCTAACTACCAAGGGTTAATTTCAGCCAAAAACTAGCATATAATTATTAAATAAATAAACTAACTAACTGGCATACTTATGTACCTGTGTTTAACCATGGTGGTGACAAAAAAACCACTGCTGTGCTTCTTTATATTTTAATATGTGCATATTAATTAGCACATTATTAGCCCCCACCCCCACAAAACTCGCCCCACAAAAAAATCCGAAGAATGGATACTGGTGTTTAAATGAAAGCCCGTTGTTATGGGGTCATATGTACCATCCCTAGAACAGAGTCATGCTAGTGCTAAATTCCACCCCCTCCAAAAAAAACTGCACCTATCAAATGTTAATATACCCCCATTATTGCATCCTCAATACTTAAAACCCCCCGCTTATGTCTGTTCAGTGTCCTTGCCCAAACATGAGGACGTAACCGATCGCTAACCTCCGCCCTTCTAATATCGGCCGGCTCGGGTTCCCACTGGCCTCAGCCAGACGGAGGAATGCCCACATTTGCACTTGGGGTACGGAAAAATTGCAGAGCTTTGGCGGGGGGACGGACAGCGACGGCTTCTGGGTGCACGCACACCTACCTGCTAAAGGAGGTCACTTTGGGAAAGATCAGAGTCGCCGATGGAGAAAATGGCAGGATGTCTGCGCAGGACAGGATCCCGTTTCCACTCCAGAGGACAACTGACCTGTACATGACTGTGACAAAACCAGCGTTACAGGATCTCTCTGCCAAACGCCCTAATGGCACTTATTCACGTCCACATCTGATAGCGGGCCGCAATGAACGATCGTGTAATTTAACCTCACAATTGTGATTTATGCCATACAAAAAGGAATTCCCGTTCAGGTGACGGTTTTATGATTGACGCGGCCGCCAGAACATAGCAGATTTTGAGCTCTTTTGAAATCAGAGTCACACATGTTACCTGTAAAATCCCCGGTGAGCTGCAAATTGGTGTCGGTAAACAGCTGTCTGATGGTCAGGCTGACCGGCCCATGTTTGTTGGTAAGATCTCCCACCTCGCAGTGCAGAGGGTGCCTGGCAGAGCAGCTAGCGTTCTGAAGAAATGGGAGAATGGAGCAAACTTTATGTTTTTTTTCCCACAATCCCCTTCTTTCACATTACATAACAAACAGGAGCGAAGTGAATATCCAGCAGTTCTGGCGTCCTCAGAGGAGAAGTCAAGTTGCCAATATCGGCGGTCAGAGCCTCAAGGTCTAACAGGTGAACAAGATATTAGCAGCAGGTCAAAGGTTACTTGGCGATGATTCCAGGGTATGCATTAAACTAATCTGGCTGTCCAGCTTTGTGCCCCATGCTGCCTGGAAAAGGCTCCAGAATAGGTAGCGTGAAGATGGATGGATTTAAGAGAAGTATGGGCTGCATTTGCTTCAAAACATTCTTAGGTTTGCACCTGCTGAGCACAGTGAAGATGATCTAGAGGAAGGGAGGGCGACTGACCTCTGAGCTCATGTTGAAAGGATCGAACTGGTCGCCCACATCAGAACACTGCTGGATATCCTCTCCTGTACGGTGGCTGTGTATGGACCAGGAAGCCTCAGTGACCTTTGAACCAGGATACAAAAGGACGTCAACGTGAACAACAAAGGATGGTTAAACTGCAAACAGCATAAGAATCTTCACAAACTGACTTTTTGCAAAGGCAACATCCTATCACTGTACCACACCTGAATTCACTGAGCTCTTCAGAACAGCCAATTCTTTCACAAATGTTTGTAAATCTGACTGCATGGCTTGGTACTTGATTTTATACACCTGTGGCAATGGATGACTGAATGAAACACCCAAATTTAATCACTAAGACGTCTGTCTCGATATTTTTGTCCCTATAGTGTATGACCAAAAATTAGGTTAACCTTGAAACTACGACCACTGATGGTGGTTAGGTCAGTATTTGTTTGTGTAGCTTGACATCAGGTGTATGGATGGAGATGATGGTTCTGCATTCATACTCACATTCATCTCCTGGGCCACGTGTATGTCCACCTCCAGCAAGCTGTCACCATGGCTGCCATCTTTAAACGCCTGCTGGGACTGAAGAACCATGTTGCCGTTAGTTGCGCCTCCCAACCAAGCCCCAAGACCCCTGCCACCCCACAACTCCTGCACCACAGCAACCAGACAGCCGGGTGCAGTTGTGAAGACCACACTGCCAGCCCCATCTGCTCAGCGAGGGGTGGGGCTCCGGGGCAACAACAGAGCAGGAAGGACGGCAGTAGACACCCCCCACCTCACAAATGCATCGCTTGCACATGCAGCCCCAGAACACCAGTGTTATGATTCATGCTGCTCATTAATTCACAGCCCCCCCAATAAAGTGTCATGTTTTCCTGGCAGCTCTAAAATGACCCCTCCCCCCATTATTCAGCTTCTCCAGCATCTTAGAGCTCCTCAAACAATGTGTTCATGGGGATTTATGAACAAAGAAAAACAGGAATACAATAATCGCATTTTCCAGGAAAGCCTTATTCCTTCTGCAATCCCTTCTCTAGCCTCATTTTCTCATTTCTAATAGAGGGGTTATTGTTTGTCACACAGATCTAATGTATAAGACCTCCTCCGAGTCTTTGAGATCTTTGTAGGACCTATTCTTTATCCCAACCTCCTTTTAAATACCCTGAAGAATCATACTTATGTATGCAGTGAAGTAGCGCAGATTGCTGTAAGTCTCACCAGCTTGATGGTTCCTGTCACGGCACCTCTGAAGACGACCTTCGCTTTTACCCAGAATCCATCAGAGTTGTTATCCGCAACAATGTTAGCGCACTGCATTCTGGGTCAGCGTTGAGTCCACGATGCCAGAGACAGAAGACACACATTCCTTATTTGAATATGCAACATTTTTTGCAATAGTTTTTTTTTTTCTCTTTTTTTGTAATTTAATGCAAGAGTCTAGTCAGACTGCTGAACAAGCCACTAAGATCGAAAAAACAACCAAAAGTGTCTGAAGGCCGCAGAAAATTGTTCTCTTTGACACAGTAAGTAAATGATAAAAGAGATTTTGTTCTTAATGCATCAAAATAAGAAAAACACATCTTCTTACGTATCTTTTTACACTTCACAAACAATAAAAGCTATAGTACGTTTTCTGCAACCTACACTACACTAAGATTGTTCAGTCTCTGGTAAGAAAACCAAGAAATCTTCTTACATTTTTAACTTTTCACGAAGAAAGATTATCTTGTGGCCATGTGTCACCAGACAGTAAGCACCAGATAGAAAGTAACTCCAGACAAGGAAGGAAATTTCTTCCCAGACTTAGACATCCAATCACATAATTACTTAATTGCTTAGCCAAAGTTGGAATATGAAAAGAGAGACATACGGCAAAGAATCCTTCACATAGATGACAGATTAGTTCACCTTTACAAATGCAAGATGCACGGGAAGAACATATATCAAGCGATCCTTAAAAAGACTGATGAATTATCCATTACTAGATCAAAATCGGGGACCAGATGGACGGCCAAAATCACCTACTAAGTTTAACACGCAGTGTGGAAAAAAGTTACTGCATTTAAGCGTGAAGGTTTCAGCGAGGGTCCGGCGCCTTCTGAAAGACCAGACACTCGGCAGTGCATTTTCACCTGACAGACTTTTTAACGTTGACGAAAGAGGAACTGACAGATTTAAATGTGGTCCAGGTCAGGAAAAGCAGTATTATGCAGTTTCCCCACAAAACGGTAAACAGGATGGTATCTACGCCTCATCATAAGCTTCTTTATACCATCAGACTGTTTCCTTATAATATTTGTACATTTGGGTATAAAAATGGTCCAATATGGCAAATATGTCATGACAACGTAGAAACGTTACATTTTGCATGGTTCTGTCTCACTCATGCTATAAAAACACGACAAGTACAATATTACAAGAACATACAGTGGAAACCACGCATAGTGATCACAGTTATAGTAATCACTTGCTTATATGGATCAAATAGCTTGGGACCGAATTATTCCTATATAGATACTGTTTAAATAATTCTAATCTAATCTACTTACAGTGTTCATTTTGATTTCTTTTTTTACACATGACAAAATGGAACAAATGAAAACCAAGGTAATTCTTTTTTTTACTTTACTTTGATCACCCTAAACTAGACGGTAACCCATCTGCTTCTGGTTAGCTACCTGAGGCTAATGCTGTATGCATAGAGAACATGACGGGAAAAAGAAATTTGCTCTCAACAAGATGCAGTAGCAAAGCTACAATAAGCTATATTTTATATACAGTACTGTATTATAGAGGGAGCGACATGATGGTGCAGTGGTTAGCACTGTTGCCTCACACCTCTGGGACCCGGGCTAATTGGAGTTGCTAAATTGCCCGTAGGTGTGCATGTGTGAGTGAATGGTGTGTGAGTGTGCCCTGCGATGGGCTGGCCCCCCATCCTGGGTTGTTCCCTGCCTCGTGCCCCTCGACCCCCCGCAACCAAGTAGGATAAGCGGTTTGGAAAATGGATGGATGGAAGTATTATAGCCAAGCTGTCTGTTCTATTACCTTATATATGTGTCAGTTAGATGGTGATCTGCCTGAGACACTCTGAATGGTTAGGAAAGTGCACTTGTAATTGAAAAGTTGCAGGTTTGAATCCCTGACCAACAAGGTACCACATAGGTACCCTGAGCAAGGTATCGGCTGTAAGCACTGCTCCCCGGGCGCTGAATTAACTGCCCCCTGCTATGTTAGAATGTCACATATGGGTTAAATGCAGAGGACACATTTTGTTGCTGTGGTGTGTCAACAATGACCACTGATCATCTAAATCTTATAGTGACCAATTTCACCCAGACAGACGTGATCACTATAAGCGATTTCCACTGTATATTCTGTGAAATATATGAAATACCCTTTCTTCACACTTACCTGGATCCATTAAGGTAGTGAATGACCAATGACCGTCCAACGATGCTGTTCAGTCCAGTCAGCGGCATGTTGTAGTCTTGATATTGTTTTTGACTCTGGTCCAGATCGGTCAGCAGTCCGAACTTTCCACTAATGTCTCCGATCTCATACTGGTCAACGGTGCCATTACCGGGGGGAGGGGAAGAGGACCGATTGACGGCCAAGGGATTGAAATGACCCATGATGTTTTTGTCTGAACACGGATTCTCGGTGCTCTTGATGGGCAGTTTGTGGATGTGGTAACCCCCAGCCATTGAGTTCAGCTTTGATAGCGACACATTGATGGTTGTTAGGCCCGGGAACTCCTGGGAGAATTGGACATGACCCTCGGACGTGCCAGACCCAAACCAAGTGCCCGACTGCGCTTTGACCAGGTGAACGGCCGTGATGTTGGCGCAGGCTAGCCGGTCGGCATTGCCGTCAGCTTCGTGGATCACCACTGACCTCCCGATCATAGAGAATGCTCCCACTATCCAGGAAGTCGTGTCGGTAACAAAGTACTTTGTCTGGAATTTGCCCACATCTGGGGTGATGCTGATCGGCTGATTTTTGCCAGTCATGTCACCGATCTCACAAGCAAAAGGATTGTCTGGCCTGCAGTCAATGGTATAGCTGCTGTCGCTGATGTTGATCTTGAATGGGTTCCAGTGATTCCCAGTACTCCCACAGCTGCTCTCATTACTGTCTGTCTCGGTGCTGATGGGCCACTGGTGGATGTGCCAGTTATGCCCATTGCTGACTGGAGCAGATGAATTGCCGTAATTGAGATCCATGAAAATGGACACATCAGTGTACGGGTTACTCTTCAGTTGGGTGAAATAAATGGTTCCAACCACAGGGTTCCTGAACACAGATTTTAACACCATCACCTCTCCTGGGTAGCCAATGGTACCACACAGAAGCCTTGCACCATTGGGCTGGTGGATCACCACAGATCGACCCACTATGCTGTTGGTTCCAAAGAGGGGCAGGTTCCAGTCACTGAAGAACTGCTCGACATCGCTGATGTTATTCAAGGATCCATGTCTCCCACTGAGGTCCCCGACCTCATACATATCATGGGTGGCCCCCGGACTATGGGGATAAGCGGAATCACTAACGTTTACCTTGTGTGGGTTCCAGTGATCACCCACGTTGTCATGGCTACAAACATCCTCTTCAGTAGACCTGCTTTCTGGCATGGGGAACTGATGCACATGGTAGGCTCCTGCCATGTTCCTCATGTTCATCAAATTAACCCTGACGTCTGTGACGTCAAATGGAGATACCTGACTAAACGTAAAGGTGCCCTTGGTTCCTTTCATGTCTATGAGAGCGTGCACAACCTTTTCTTCCATTTGTCTGATCTTGCCGCAAATGTAAGTCTCTTTGACTTTGAGGAGTAAAAAGTGTCCCTCCCCAATGAAATCTGAATCATCCCTGCGGGACCTCACAGGCTTGACGGGGGACCCCACTGCTAGGTCTCCCAGCAGTGACAAATCGGATGGCTTCAGGTTGTTTAAGAGGGCCTTGCAGGTTGGGGAAGAGCTTTGGGAGACATACGCAGTGACATTAGCCACCGCGACTGTGTCACGGAGCGATATGAGGCCTGAGAGCACTCTGGTGGCTTTCTCGCCTACATTTTGGCGGATGTACACATCTCCTGCCACAGGGTGGAAGAACCTGGCCTGCCATGTCCTGGCGCTGACGTTCTGGCGAACATTGCCACAAGCTGTCATCCCGTTGGCCATCTCCACGACCAGCGAGAGGTCATCGAGGCTGGGCCTTTGCAGGAATAGGTCAGACACGTTGGCCGTGGCTTGCGGCCCGTCAGCAGCGAACGTGAAGACCTTGGGGCCAATGTTTGCTTCCCAGCACGGACTGAGAAAATGCCCGTACATCACAGGAAACTCGGCGAGGGAAAGGTTCATGGGAGTCTCAGCTCCTGTGAGGTTTAAGGTGGCCGTCCCCAGACTGGAGTTAAATATCACCTGTCCAGTCATCCCTGCCATGTTTATGCTTGCTTGAAAGACCACACAGTGGGCAGCTCCTGTACGAAGGATGAAAACACTGAAGCCTGGACATGTTGCTTTACCATACACCTATCTCTTTTACATAATGCTTATCTAGGACCACTTCACAGTCAATCTGGAACCGTGGTCATCAACCTTGTTCCTGGAGATCTCCCACCCTACAGAGCATTGGCGCAGCCCTAATTTAACACACCTGATACAGTACTGGAGTCAGCTATGTAGAAGCTAAGTTGTCTCTAATATTGAGATGCTACTGAAGGGCCTGATTTTTGTATCAGGTGTGTTAAATTAGTGTTGCAACTAAGATCTGCAGAGTGTTAGATCTGCAGGAGCAGAGTTGGTGACGACCATGGGTGTCATTAGGTCCGATCATATTTTAGTCCCGATGCCAGTTATCAAGACCCACATGAACCTGACGTAGTCTCTGATGTCCTCAATAGCTCGTCCCCTGGTGACGGCTGATCTAGAACATAAAGTACGCTTACCCTTTAAAATTCGGTACTTTTTTTATGATCGTTCCTGTGAGGAACTGTTATTTTCTTTGCATTTAAGCTTATGACTCACATAATCACGCCAAATAATATTCTTAGAAAGAAATTTAAAACGCTGATATAAAGTTACATCTCCTCGCGTTTTAACATCGCCACCAGCTTCGCTGACAAAAAAAAAAATCCGTAAAGAAAGAAAAAATCCTGATTTAGTTAAACTTTGTTATCTTTTTCATACACTTTGCGTGATCTGCGGATACAGTTTTCAGGATTAATCCTTGCAGATTAAAACGTTACTTTTTAAAATACAAGCAAGTAATTCTAGTTCTCGGTAAAACTAATTTAATCACCATAGATTTTAACAAAATCACGTCTACATTAATTTTATCTATTCTGTTTGGTAAAAACGCTATTCCGGTCATTATTAGAATTGAATATACCAGCCTTAGCAGTTTCAAGTAAACTATTCCTAGGTCATGTGAAACTAATAATAGACTGTGAAGACAAACGCAATTTACTAATGTAACCACAGATACCTAGATGTAAAGGTATAGGCTGTGACAAGCTATATGCAGAAAATCAGTTTCCCTGAAATAGCCTGAAAATTCTCCTTGAATATCTGAATCACATCACACACTTGAAGTTACAGACTATGAGTTATGCTAATTTCAGTACATATTAGTACGGTAGACTTGTAGCTTATCTGGCGACCACTGGAGTTCTCGCTAATTTCTTTAAACTCTTTAAAGCTAATTTCCCCCCTTATGTTGGCATTCGTGTTCAGCACAGTATTCAGGATACGGTCAACAGCCACGTCCTGATTCACTTCTAATTCTCTTTCATCTCCATCCACCAGGTACCATAAGCATGAGCCTGGATCATCTCCCACCTCCAAAGCTTGCGACCATCAACAGATGTCTATCACAGCATTTACTTACAGCTTCGTGTATTTATCCACACTATCAGCAAACTGTTGCTAAGCAAACAGGTGTGTATTTTAGGAGAATATTGACGAATATAAGAAATTAAATTGATTCACGACATGCAAGACTTTCCTGATTATTGCAAAAAGAGCATGGGGTGATCGTATCAGGAATCCGTTCGTTTTGGGAAGTATTACATGGCGAATGACTAACCAAAACAATTAAACTGTATAATCGGAACGATACATTAAGCGGAA
Source organism: Isichthys henryi (assembly GCA_026776945.1). Taxonomy (NCBI): domain Eukaryota; kingdom Metazoa; phylum Chordata; class Actinopteri; order Osteoglossiformes; family Mormyridae; genus Isichthys; species Isichthys henryi. The sequence goes on from JAODJX010000043.1 coordinate 4,361,443, forward strand.
AACGAGGCCATTTCAGTTTGTCCCGGCATCACAATTTCTCAACAAACTTCTTCTCTCGGTTTGCTTTAACTTTTTAATACCAACCTTAATTCACTACAGCATCAGGAAAACCGATGACCCGGTTCGGACCTTCGCGTCCGCGTAATCGCACACAGACAGCAACTAACACCGACCGTGCCATTGCGGCAGCCCAAACACTTATGTATTACACTCCGGGTTCGATTTCAGCGGTTATAAACAGATGCACGCAGAGGCAGAATCAACGGGCAGCAGTTACTCACCCCAGAGATTCAGCAGGAGAAGCAGGGAAAGGCACATGGTGACAGGTGTGTTTGTGTGTTTGTGTGTATGTGTGTGTGTGGGGGGGGGGCGGTACAGCTGCTGCGGCAGGATGTCCACACTGGCTAAAGGTGACTTACTTGTGTGCACGACCGTTCTACCAACCCCACCTCATATGGCAACCCAAGCTACCATTGGCTCACACGGGGCCACCTCTGCGTGACACTCTGCCTAAGAGGTGGGAGGGAATAGGCTGGGGGGGGGGGGCAGCACATCCCCCATTCCTAATTGTCATTACCTGCGTCTCACAACAACATCAGAATGCGTGCATGGTCATCTAGCATGCATCCAGTCCTACTTAAGGTTTGCCCTTATAATTCTGAGAAGAAACTTTAAACCGGAACATTGTCCCAGGCTTAAATGAAGCTATTAAAATGGACAGTTTTCAGTTTTTAAGCAAGTCCTTAGCTTTGTTTTCACACTTCTGGCTCATCTTCTTGGGACAGGACATTAAAGGTATTTCTGTCTGGGTATGTTCAGGCTCTCTGCTGTTGGGATCATTATGATCATATGATGATATGAGATGCCCAGACATCCTGTGGCTTAATTGCAACCTGCAGGTCATGCCGCTGGTGACATTTTGACCTTTTCTGTTCTATTCTTGGCCAGGGTGCGGTCAACGCCCCACAGATGGTGGGAGCCACAGTGTTGGACCAATCAGCAGCAGATTAATCATTTTAATCATTGCATGGGTATGCAATGGTATAATTTTTAGCATATTATTAAATGTCAGTTTATGCAAAAAAATTAAATCCATCCATCCATCTTCAAAATAATTATTCAGGACAGGGTCGGGGGAACCAGGATAGGGCACAAGACAGGGGACATCCTGGATGGGATGCTAGTCCATCACAGGGCACGGGGCAGGGGACGCCCAGAATTGGACGCCACTGTTATCGTAGACGAAGCATTTGAATAGACTCTTACGAAAATAAAGAAACAGTAGGCTGATAAATTCATAAAATATTTGAGGTGTTATTGCAATTTGAAAAAAATTAAAGATATGTGGAAATAATGTAACTTATTAGTATAATCTCCAAATGATATTTATTTCCCCCAGCTTCTTAGACTTATATGTCGACCGCGCTTACATGTCATGGGGAGTTAAATTAATTGTTGCATGCTGGACCCAATGTCTTCCAGTATGATACAATTTAATTCATATTAAAAATGTAAATATCAAGAAACTAATTTGTCCCGAAAGGGCCCATTACAGTGAAGCAGAAAAGCGGGTGGTTTATGCCCGGAGGAAGTATGGCTGTCTCTCTCTACCCTTCCCTGGACTCACCTTCAACAAAAGTTCATCTAGGTTACGATTAGCAGCAGTGACTGGCGAGCATCTTTTCAAACGAAGCGTAGTCCTACTTTCTTCATCCCCGATCATTTTTATCTCAGGGCTGCGGTCATGCACCTGGCGGCGGAGTGAACTTTCCTCGCCACTGGCAAGAGCGGATTCATCGTGGTGTGGTTTCTATGCTCACAGCATCTCTTGAGAAACAGAAACATATTTATTTCCCCTTTTTATGACCCCTCGTTTCTAGTGGGTCTAGCAATTTTTTTCAGTATTTTTTCTTATAAAACTACTTGGATATTAAATTTCGTCCATTTATACGCCCACATATTTTAACAGAACAATTCAGGTTAAGCAGGTTTTCTAAAAGACATTGTAGTAGATTTCCTCCTGGGACTTGATCCAACAACCCCCCGGTTCTTCAGTGGAACACTGCTTATTGGGTTACAGGACCGGGGCCCAACTGGGCGTCTCCATCAGCTCGCCATCACCCATCCAGCACTTTGTTAATTATCACAGAATTTGGTAACAGATGTAGTTGATACTTTGATATTGCATATCATTCGCTTTGCCTCATTGAGTTTCTTGTGAGCTAAAACGGTGTTGATAAACTGCGATTCCACTGCGCTGCTGCGCATTGGACAAAAAGAAAGGATTTAGAGAAAACAAAATAAAAATCTCTATAGAGTAAAATACGTAGAAAGCAACAATGAAGGTATTACGTGAAAGAACTCCTCGTCATAATTTCTGAGAATTAGTGGTTGCGTTTTAAAATGATTTATTCATTTTGGCTATGCGATGTCTTATTGTGTTACGGTCACAGTGGATTTCACCTTTTGGTTCTGAGGAAAGTGATGCCCGTTGTCAGTCAGGAATGACATCGAAAAGAAAGGAAACAAAATGATCAGTTCATCAAGGGAACAACGTCTTCCTATAACAATGTCATTCATCAGCCATGGGAACAAATCGCAGCTTCTATTTTTGCATACCTTAGCCATGAACTGTCAGCCAGTGTGTAAATATATAGCTGTTTACAGCAGATGACAGACTCACTGAGGAAACCTTTAAACCCATAAACTCCACTTCATTTTTCAGAAAAGTTGATATTGGTGTAATTATGGTTGGCACAGTGGCACGGTGGATAATGCCATCGCTTCGCACGTCTGTAGACTAGGTATTGAGTCTCCAGCTCTGCTTGTGTGGAGTTTGAATGTTCTCCTCATATCATTGTGAGGCTTCTACCAGGCACTCTGGTTTCCCTCAAAGTCCAATAGCACGCTAAGGTTACCAAACTGTCTGCAACACAGTCCATGAACATCCATTCTCTGCAGCTCATTTTGGTCCACATTGTGGGAACTGAGGTCTAAGCAGAGATGCTGAAACTCCCCCCTCCTCAGCCACCTCCTCCAATTCCTCTGGGTTATAATTTCTCCAGCATGTCCTTGGTCTGCTCTGGGGTCTTCTTCCAGTTGTACATGTCCAAAACACCTCCCTTGGGAGCCATCCAGGACGTTTCCTACATAGATACCCAAACCACCTCTGCTAGTTCCTCTCAGTGCTCCTCACCCTGTCTCTAAGGCTGAGCCCAGACACCCTGTGGAGGAACCTCATTTCTGCCGCTTGTATCCATGATCTCATTGTTTTGGTCACTAGCCAGAGCTCAAGACCATAGGTGAGGGTAGAAACGTAGAACAACTGGTAAATCAAAAGCTTTGTCTTCCAGCTCAGCTCCCTATACCACAACAGAATAGCCCAGCATCTGCATTACTACGCAATCCTGAGGCCACCGAACAGGAATGTCCATAAAAGTTATGAATCGAATCGGTGACAAAGGGCAGCCCTAGCTCAACACCCACTGAGAACAAGTCTGACTTACTGGCGATAATGCAAACCAAACCCTCGCTCCATTTATACAGGGACTTGGTGGCCCACAACAGCACACCCCATAGCGCATACTCTTGAAGGACTTCCCCACAGGACCCCCCCCCCCCCCCCATGGGACAAAAACATGTAAACTGGTTGGGCAAACTCCCATGAACCCTCCAGTATCCTTGTGAAGGTGAAGAGTTGGTCTCGCATTCCATGACGAGGACCAGAATCTGCATTGTTCCTCCTGGGTCTGTGGTTCGACCAATGGGTGAACCCTCCTGTCCAGGACCCCGGCATAGACCTTCCCTGGGTGGCTGAGGCGTGTGATCCCCCTGAAGCTGGGACACATCCTCCGGTCCCCAATCTTAAAGATTGAGACCACCACCCTGGTCTGCCATTCCAAAGGTACTGTCATCATCTCCACACAATGATAAATAGGCACAACAGTGAAATCAACCCAACAATGCCACCTGCCAATCAGACCAGGTAATCCCCCTAAAGTTAAGCAGGTTTGGGCCTGCCCAGTACTTGGATGGGAGACCAACTAGGGAAGCTGGGTTGCTGCTGCAAGAGGTGTTGGCGTGGCCTCCAGGGTAGTCCAACCTGTAGTCTGTCTGGATTCCAATCCCCCAGATATGTGACAGTGTGCTGCAAGAATGGTGCGGTCTTTTGGAATGAGACCTAAAACCAAGGTCCTGACTCTCTGGGCATATTCTGAAAGAGTAGGGATGGTACCCTGATGTCCTGCTTAATATCGCTCATTGTGGCCCTTTCACATCTGACCTCCTAATCATCCTTTACACCTAACTGGTAAATTCTCTCCTGTCCCTTCATCGCCTTACCTACTGTGTGGTGAGAGCACTGGTGCAGAATGGCTGCCGTCGCATCATCCAGGTGGAGGCTACACAGTGGTCGTGGTTGAAATGGATCTCCATTGCTTCTGTGAAAGTGCTTTAGGTGTTGTGAACTTCATCCACCCCTGGAGCTGTACCACCGAAGAGATTTTTAGTGACCGTACCCCCATAATGGCTTAAGTTCTCCTCTGAGTCTTTCAGTTCTGCTTCCTCCAAGGAAGGCATATCAGCTGGGTTCAGGAGGTCCTTGAAATACTCCTTCCACCACCTGACTATATCCCCATTTGAGGTCACCAGTTCACCCCTGCTGTAAACCGCACAGTTCCTTGTTTCCCTCTACTGAGTCGCCTGACAGTTTGACAGAGAATTTGCCGACCGATAGTCCTTCTCATTGTTCTTACCAAACTCCTCCCACACCCGAGTTTTTGCTCCACTGACTGCCAAAGCTGCATTCTATTTGGCCTGTCAGCACCTGTCAGCTACTTCAGGAGTCCCACTAACTAACCAAACTTCTTCAGCCTGACAACTCCCATTACTGGTGTCCACCACTGGGTTCTGGGACTGCAGCCACAACTGGCACCAACAACCTTACATCGCTTCTGCAATGGAATCCCAGAACATTGTCTATTCTAATATTTTCTGCATGCTGGGACGATCATCTGTCTCAGTGGTGCATTGAAGATGTCTGAGAAGACCTCAGCCAGCACTGGTGCAGAATGCACCAGTATTCAGGCTCAGTTTACCCTGCTGTATTCAGGCTCAGTTTACCCTGACTCACTGGTGACACAAGAGTAGTTTTGCCGGAGGTGCGAGTTGAATATCTCCCGAACAGGGGTCTCCAGCAGACACTCGTGGCACATCCTCACTATATGTTTGGGTCTCCCAGGTCTAGCCAGCATCATCCCCCGCCATCAGATCCAACTCACCACCAGGTGGTGATCAGTTGACAGCTCAGCTCCTCTCTTCACCCAAGTGTCCAAAACATGCGGATGTAGATGCAGTGATACGATTACAAAATCGAACATCGAACTGTAGCCCAGGGTTGCTCTGGTTGCAAAAATTCCCACAGACACTCTCCAAAATCTTGTGCAAATCCTTCCCAGGAGAGTGGCAGCTGTTACAGCTGAAGGGGGGGGGGGACTGACTCCATATTGATGCCTATGGAATTAGAATGGGATGCCATAAAAGTCCCTGTGGGTGTAATGGCCAGGTGTCCCAGTACTTTTGTCCATATAGTGTAAGTTCCTACTCTCACCTAGGGTAATGGGCTTTGGGTAGTGACTGAAAAAAATGCAGTGGATACAAGCTTTCCTTGTGAGGAGTTAGAGTTAGAGGTAGGGTGAGGAGCTCAGATATTCGGAGGGGCTCAAAGTAGAGCCGACGCTCCTTCACATGGAAAGCAGCCAGCTGAGATGGTTTGGGCATCTATCTAGGATTCCTCCTGGATGGCTCTCTGGGGAGCTGTTTTGGACATGTCCATCTGGGAGAAGGCTCCAGGGCAGATCCACAGAGGACAGACGATGTCTCTCAGCTGGCCTGGGAACACCTTGGTGTTCCCCTAGTGGAGCTGGAGGAGGTGGCTGGTGAGAGGGAGGTCTGGGCATCCCTGCTTAGACTGCTGCCCCTGCAACCTGACCCCAGATAAGCAGCAGAAAATGGATGGATGGAAATATTAGATGGATGGGCTCCATGTTCCTGCATACAACAATGGATGGATGGATGGATAGATGGACAGTTTATAGTGCATAAAGAAACGCCTGCACAGTCCTAGAACTGTAGATTTACAGTTAATCCTGGATCAGTGGTTACTTTCTACAAAGTGTTTTGTTTGCGACACCTGGTGGATAAAACTATAACAACGGGTGAGAAAAAAAAGCTCCTCCAATATGACGGTTTACCATGTGGATCTGATCAAGGAATTACGGGCCGAACCGCGGCCCTCTAGGGACCCACTAGAGGTTGAGAAACACCGAACTAAATGACACCTTTTGATAATGAACTAGTTAGAGGCTGGCGACACGTGTCTTAAACGTTAGTTGCAACCGGGAGATTAGTTTAAAGCTACTAAAATACATACAGCTCAAGTCAACGGACATTCACCTGAGCTTATTGCTGAGAGGTTTGGCGAAAGTGCTCAGGATGAATGTGAACGACTAATAATCTTAGTTTATGAAGAGTATGCGGCTGTCGTTTGGACTTTACACTAAGGGAGTATATGACACTGATTGATGTTACGGCGCCCTCGCGTCCTGCACAGCGTATTTGTTGCGTTTTATTAATTTGCGTGATTTTCACGCTAGATGGCAGCATAAGCAAACTATTTGAGCGTGTGTCTCGACATACAGTCAAAATAAAACTAATGTGCAATTTATAAGTAAGTATTAAGTAAGTTGTACTTGGATTATCCAAGTCATCAAGACAAATGATTAACAAGTAGCTGAAGACAGAAATGCTGGATACAACGTTCTTCCCCAGCTGAGCATATGAAATTAAAAATGGACTTTTACCCAAATACAGCATTTGAGTGCAGAGCTCAGTTTAACAACTGAAGAATCTTTTACTAACCACAAGATTATGACTTGTGCTGTATGTCTGAACCACGTAAAACACCTGTATTATCAAAACGAGTTGAACTAGTAGGAGTCATGTTTTCTGTGGTTGACAAATTGGTATGGGTCAAATGTTTACGAACTAGTGATGCAATCACTTTGGTTGACTGCAGACTGAAAATAAATGAGTTTGTAGACTGTAGACACTTGGCTTGACATTAAACAGATTCTGTTACCCGTCCAGGTATTTACCTGGAAATGCTGTGCGGGTCTCCACTGGAATTTGGCACCAGGGTCATCAAAACCCTGTACTGGCCAAGTGGCTATGGATGGATGGATGGATGGATGGATGGTGGATTGACAGATATCCGGATGCCTTTGTATGGTATCTTATGGCATTTGAAAAATGCTTATTTGTAAAGGAGAATACTGCGCTTGTAAATTACAGAACATCGCTGAGCTGTCAGCTTGATGGCATTTATAAAGGATGATGTGTCCCGCTGTGACCATCTAACCATGCGAATGAATTCTCAACTGCACCTCTATTCTTAAAACTCAAATTCGCATATTAGAGGAGGTGCGTGTTACCATTCAGACGCAATAAAGCTGACAGACAATGGCATGGCAAGGAGAGGGAATATTTACATGGCGTTTCTGCTGCGGTTACTGAGACATGCCTAGTGGTTCTTGCCACAGTAGTGCTCTTCAAGAAAGATCTAAAGTTTCCAGTGAAAATATATAGTTATATAAACGGATAAAACCAAAGTTCTTTTGGAATAAAGCGTTAATTAAGCGACTAAATGTAAACTGTAGCTAATGGCCTGTCGCCTCTCTTCTGGAAATGAGGGATGAAGCCACGGAATTGCTTCAGCAGTATTATGGGGGGGGGGCACCGCAGTGCTGCCGGTGTAAAATTTCAAGCAGAAATGAACGGAAGCTTTTTGTGTCAAATGTCAAAGCAGATAAAGTGAGATATAAATACGTAGATGTATTTTTGTTTGACTGAGACGGCTTCGGCTTCATATTTGCGACGCTTTTGACTTTGCCCAGACAATGCCGACGCCACAGCGAAGGCTGCGAAGAAATGGCCGACTGGCCATTCCGACCGGAGTGGGCCCTGAGGCGGTGATGATGCAGATCACACATGGCCACTGGGGGGCGTGCTTACCCAAAGCGGGCGTGTGGGTGCGGAATAGAGATGATAAGAAGGGGAAACTTGGAAGTGTTGCAACTAAATCAAGGCGGAAGTGCAAACGGCGCTGGTTTTTCTAAGTGTACTCCAGCCCAGCCGCTGCCGCGTATCCCTGGAGTTTTGCGTTCGCATTCTTATTAAAAGCTGAGTTGTGCTTTAGGTCTATTGCGTGTTAGATGTTGTCGCTGTTTGCACCGTAATTTCCCCATGGGCATTAATGAAGTCTGTCCATGTAGCACTGTTATCTCATTCCAGCTACATGTGTGGCCTCTTCTCGGCATGGATGCCATAATTTATGTATTTAGTTAGGCCTAATTACCTATAAACAGCACACAATATAGGCTATGACTATAAAAAAAATACTTTCGCCAAACTGGCAATGAACACCACTCACTCGTAAAAAATTTAACGAATAACTGCGGGTTGCGCTTCTAAATGATACGACTGATTCGTGGGAACTGTTAAGAATGATATTAAATGAACGGCAACAGCCTGAGGGATTGTGTTCCCGAAAGAAATCCGGTTCTGACGAAGCGCACCAGTATTACCTGATACCGTCTAAAGGCGGTAAGTCATTTGATAAAAGCAGCTCAGTTTGTCCGGGCACTGTGGGTCTAAGGTATTATTTATGCATCTCAGCCTTATTAATTTTCTGTATGAGTGGTTACAGCCATTGCATGTCTACGTCCAGTTTGCTACCAATTATGAGACAACTGGATGCTTTTTTAATTCACAAATGAGCAGGGGGCATGTTACGGGCCCACTAAGTTATGATTTCTATGCCGACAGCAATGCAGTAAATGTCTATACATGAGGGAGGGGGCGAAGCGCCTCTCCAAGCCAGCTCCTCATCCTTCGTTTTACTGCGGTCACTTTCTTTGCAGTATTTCGCTGAAATTGCCGATGTCAGAGCGGCGTGTGGATGGATGTGGAAGCTTCGCCCCTGGCAACCCGCAGAAGCAGCGCCGGTACCGGTCTGGCGTGATGCAGCACTGCGGGACGCGGTTACTCAGGGGAAATACGGTTCCAACACAAACTGCTAGAAAACTCGTCGCCTGCGGACCCAGAAAAGGAGACATCGGGGATCCCTGGGTGAGTCTACCTGACTGGGATGCGAGCCAACTCCGGCGAGTGGGCGTTGGTTTGATGTATCTGCATGGCGCCAAAATGCGCAAATCTGTACGATACAATGACCAACTGTGACAAACGTCCGGGGATTTACGGAATCTGCGGGCAGAATTGCATTTCTTTCTTTGTTAATTATATATGTATAATATAATTATACCAACTGGTTTTCATAGTCACTTATACGCCTTGTTCGTGTAAACTTTATGAAATTGTACATGCAGGTTTCCGCAGTATAAATAGTGTGATTAAGAGTACTAAAATAACATCTTATAACAATTAATTCTATAACCTGACGACACAAGCCAAATGAAAAATATAGGCTGTCAAAGTGATGTGCCAGTGCATTATAATGACTTCCAAAAATGCTGATGCATTGAAACAGAAAAGAGATGTTGTAAAAATAAAGAATATTATGTCTATAAACGCGCCTCGTAAATACATGAGAGAGTAACGCGGTCCGGGGGATCTTTCCGCAGGCGGATCTGCCAGATTGTGATCACCGTGTGAGTAAAGCGAGGTGGAGGCAGTGACTACTTCCTGCCAAATAGTGAGTGTTAAATTCAAAAACGCTCGCAACAGGAGCTGCCGCATCCGTAACAATCCCCGATCAGGACGGAGGGACTGAATGAAAAGTGGTCGAGCGCTGTTCTTTTTCTTTTACTTCTGCTGTTTACGTGACTGTTTCAGGTAATTCCGTTCCTTAATTGTAGACAGTGGTCGAGATAACTTGCTGTAGTTGTATCGTACTTACTAATAGGGGTAATGTAAAGTAAACGCTGCTTGCTCGTCCAGTCTGAGTGAATGGTAACGTCTGTGTGATTTACGAGTTTAATAATCAGGCGCGTTTTGTGCAGGGAGTGTATCCTTAAAACAGGCTTGTGAGTAAGCTAGCCGTAGCCACATTGCTAACTATCCCGCTGTGATTGGCTTGTAGTCTCACCGCCACTTGCGGACTGATTTTCCCGAAGCGCGTAGAAGTAACATAAGACACGCGTGTTCGCGTTAGTTGGCGGCGAAGATGATCCTAAGCCGGTGTGGTTTATAAGACCGGTCATTTCTGGTTTTCTGGGGTGCGAATGCAGTGCGCAGCATGCATGCATGCCTGCATATATGCATGCATCCAAAGCGTGGCGGCTTGGAGGTAAACGTGAGCAAGCCCTGCATTCCCACGGTGCCGCGCCATAGGGGATACACACATATAACTCTGCCTTTCTTCATCGGTATACATTGTTTCGTGCGTTATGGAACCAATTGCCAGGGCTGTGAATCAATCGATTCGTTTCCCGGCGAAGGGTGATAAGGACCGTGGGTGTCGTAGTCAGGATTTGTTAGAAAGTGCTGCCTTACACAGTCACTCATGCCTTCATTGGAACTGCTTGGATTGTACATTTAAGAGTCACGGTACAAAAATTCAGGGTTTCGGATGTTAGATTTCAGTTCTGGGATGGGCAGCTGGGAGTGGAGTTTTGCTTAATTGTCAACATCTTATCTCATCGGATGGGAAGCCCGCGTACATCCTGGTACCTGTTAGGATTTAAAGTCACCGCAGTCATTGGGATTTTTAGCAGAGACTCTGCCTTGATTCGCCGTTTCAAACTTCCACCGGTTTTCACAAAAGCACATTTTGCCATTAAACTAAGATCAGATCTTTCTGTGGCTCGTTTATTTATCATTTTCTAAGGAATAAGGATGTCGATTTAAAATTGGCCGTTGTTTAATTTGAAGTGAGCAAACGTCCTTGTTTAGTTTCAGATTCGCAGTGTGTTTTCCTCGGTCTGGTCCCTAACAGTCGGTGACACCTACCAGCGTCGCTCGGGGGATGTTCCCGGGTGGGGCTGGCGGAGCGCTGGCTCGTTTCCCGGCGTTGTGCAGCCTGTAGAAGGGATCGTAAAGGGATCCTGGCTCTCTTAAAGAAATAAGCCGCAATGCATCTAAAGCTGCGCGCAGGGAGGGTGTTTGGACATGCCGGGGTGGTGCGCTTAATGGAGCAAATGGTCTTCATCAAAGGCATTTAATACAGTTATAGTTTGTCGAGCCACGCTTCCCCTCCAGGGTTCGTATTTTCAGGGTGCTCTTTAAATGGCCTTTGTAATGCCAAACACTCCCTTTTTGTTTTGCGTGAGATGAATGTTTGCCGGTTGTATCTCGCCCTATAAACTAGTCTTGGTATATTTTCCTGTAGCCACCGATGTTCATTTTAAGGAGTATGGACTTTATTGTCAGTAATAGCCTACAGATGAACAGCTCACGGTTTCCCCTAAAATATAAAATTTTCTTTAAAAAGTTATCTAACGAAATCTTACCTTTCACCATTCAGACCGCTTACCGACAGAGGTTATGCGTTTGGTACTTGTATTTTTAGCCATGCTGTGATTTAAAAGAATGGAAGTTGATCATATTAAAATAGGCATACTTGTCCCGTTAAACCCATACGAAACTCTTGTCATCCCAGTCTGAGGAACCCAATTACTCAGACTGAGTACTTTATAAACAGTGTTGGGGAAGGAAGTTAGAGAAGTAATTTATTAAACAAAGAGGTGAAAAGTTCAGATCCAGAAAGTACAAGTCCAGAACAAGGTTTTGTTTCAGCCAAGTAGTTGAGTATAGAGAGTCACAGTCAGTACTCAGCTGGTTGGTTGAAACAAAACCTCGGTCTGGATTTGTACTTTCTGGACCTGAACTTTTCACCATCGTCTGTAATGGATTACTCACAAAAGTAACTTCCCCAACACTGTGTATAAACCCTGGGTGTTAGTAGCTCATAAGCACTGAATTTGAGAAACAGAGAAATCAGTGGTTGCTGCAGAGCGACGGGGAGCCGTGGCGGGGGCGAGTCCAACCACAGGCGGGGCTCTTGCAGCCCACCGGTAACAGAGTTTATTACGACGCGTCGGCCCGTTTCGGAAGGGCCTGGAATTATTTATACTGCGGCTCATTTGGAAAATTGCTGCTGGGGGTTTTACATGTGATTTATGATGTTCGAAAAAATAAATCAATTAGTCTTTTATCACTCGCTTGAATTATTCTAACCCTCTGGCCTTTACAATAGCAAAGGAAATTGCCGGAGAAGGTGGTATGGAAGAATGAATGAGAATCGCCTTTCGGAGGTATTCTGTACGGTGCCCAAAAACGGTGATTGATTGGCCTTGTTTATGAGCCCCATATAGGCAAGACGTGTCTCGTTGTAATCATGGATGACTTTGTTAGTGTGTGTTAGCCACGAACCTGGTGGTGCCCCGTGGTCTCAGATGATGTTTCGGTTAAGTAAAATGAACACATTTGGTAGTTTAGTCAGTAGAATGACAAGGAGATTATTATTCAGTGTGAATGGGGAGTACCCTGTCGTGGGCCAGTTCGCCAGTGGCCAATGATGCAGCAAGTGCAGTTGAGCAAATCTCCCAAAAATTGCCAAATCAGAGTGAAAGGTTTGCTGTGAAATTGGAGTTTTGAAATTCCGGTTAAGGAAGTTACTCAAAGCCATGTTGACAGGATCCCTCCCTCAAACTTGTCCTGAGGATGTTTTGTGTGCAGGTCTTCTGGCACGTACCTGTTTGTGTGTGTGTGTGTGTGTGGATATAAAAAGGGGTGTTCCAGGACGTTTGCGTAAATTAAAATGCAGGCGTGATGCAGTGGTGCGTAACAGTCACTGGCGCATCCTGTGTTGTTACAGTTTCTGCATCTGTGCTGCGTTTCTGCTGCTGTGTCTCAGTGAACCTTTTCTCATAGCATGTTGTTTTTGTTCTTTAGCGGATATGTGTTTCAAGGCTGGGGGGGGGGGATCGAAATGCTCAATGCCCCACTGGCTGTCTGGCTGGCTGGCTCTGGACAGGCTGATCCATACCCCGTTCGTGGTGTCATGTTGTTTCACGCATGGTTTTTATGACTGGGGGGAGAGTTCCGGGTGCTTCATACTCTGCGAAAGTTTAAAAAAATAAATAAATAAAAAGATATTTATGCTTCTGGAAAATGACGGTCAGATATTGTAACGGAAAAAATAATTAAAATCTTTGCTTTTTCCTAGAATGTTTTCCACCCAACATAAATCTGAAACATTTGGGAAGTTGTTGCTGGGAGATGTCAATGCGCCACCATGCGAAGCCATGACTCTACGTGCTGTAAAACGTTTGCTCTTCAACAAGGGCCCAAAGGCTGAGATGACCTTTACTGAAGACCCAGAGTGGTAGAGAAACAGTGTTACCCCTTTGCTAAACATTTAAAGCCCCCTTTACCTTTTGATAACCTCAGGAATCAGCGTTGGAGGCCAGGGTGTCACTTTATCGGAATGGATAGTAGGTGTTGGGGTGCAGCACTGTCAGGAACGACAGGCGCTCTCCACGCCATTTGTATTTTTGCGAGATCTCTAAGCGTGGTTTACGAGCTGTGAGGCTTATCCACTCCATACTGCCGACGGCATCATCTCTCCGAGAGATCTCTCTTCTGCGGAGGCTGGCCATCCTCCTCCATCTCCTCAGGTCACACTTGCTGAGCACGTACTGGAGGCCAAAGTCTGGCTGAAGCGATCACAGCTGTGTTGGGTTCCTGCCCTGAAACGGTTGTCACTCAGGCCGATCCACCCTGACAGACTGTTGGGCCGTTGCCAAATCCGGAGCTTCACGCTCACTTCGGTTGTGTTTTTTTTTTTTAATTTTTTAATGACTCGAATGACATGATGTAACCCTTTGTAAATGGCAAGGGGGGGAGGGTCCTCCCCTGACACAGTCAGCCACCCCTCGTGTTTTTTGTTGAGGGTGTAATGTTGCGAGGCGACTTCGAGGGGAACCCGAAGTTTACTCTGGAGGGTCCCTCCCCCACCCCATTCCCTACGTTATTGTCGTTCACCCTGGAAACCAAAGCACGATCAGGCCTTGCCCCGAGCCCCGGCGCGTTTAACAGTGTGGTGGCATGCCAACCCCCCCCCCCCCAACCCAGATTACACGAGCGCTTTCCTGCAGCCTGTTTTCAAAATCTGCCTGGACTTTCAGCGCAGGGCGAGCGTGACTTCATCGCTACCTCACAGGCTCTCCGGGAGGCTTATCGAAAACATGTGGCCTGTCCCCCCCCCCCCCGTAAGAATGAGATGATCGAAGGGAGGCTTTGGCCCCTGGGCTGCTATACCCTTTATTGTGGGGGCGTACGCATATCTGTGTGGCTCCAATCTGTGACTTTTTTTTTTTCTTTGAGGGGTGGGGGGTTTGTTGTTGTTCTGCGTTTGGATTTTTGGGCGCTGACTCCATCTGTATCTTATTTCGATCCCTTATCTGTGCCTCTCCCACCCTCCCCCCCCCCCCCAACAGGATGGACTTTTCCAATGTTTGCACATGTTTGGGGTGGGGGGGGGAGTGTGGTTGACCAGCATCTTACATTATTTTCTCTTCTGTTGTGCCGCTTAGTCTGAGATATCGAATGAATGTCCCAACAACTGGACGTTCTCCGTGGTTCCCCGGGGGCCATGCTAATAGTGAGCGTATAATTAGTGAGGTAATATACTGAGTTGTTTTGGCTCTGGCAGTGCCAGGGGGAGGGGGGCTCGGGGGGGGGTGTTCTTGACAATGCAACATGAAGGAATAGGAGAGTCTATACTCGGCAGCTGGACTGCAGCCCGTTTCTTTTCTTCTGACAGCAGGAAATTCTTTTCCTGGGTAAAGCGTGGATGTTTTTATTTTTACTTTTTACTATGGTTACGCAGTTCAGATATGCCAGCGGAGTGTGTGAGACGGGCACGGCGTTAAACACAATGACCCTGAACGGTGGAGAAGCAAGAACCGGCTTTTATCCGTGACGGTAGCAAACGGAGGATGTACTGCGCCTGCGGGTGCCCGTGTTCTCGGGGACGGTCAGTGTTACTGAGCCCTGCGATTTGCCGAATCCGTGCTGATGCAGGTGGTGTTACCATTTCCAGGGCGGGGGAGGCGTCGAAAGCGCCGCCGAAGTATTTGATATGTATCGGTGCATGGGTTGGCGGTGCCAAGTATGTGCAGTTGGGGGAGGGGAGGACGCATTCCGACCTGAGGGGAGTGTTTATTTCAGGGACTGAGTTCAGGGGTCAGGTGGAGCTCAGCGGTGCCATTGCTGGGACCTGTTGGCATTCAGGACACACCTCTTCCTTGAGTTTGGTGGCCTGCTCAGTAGCACCCCCTATAGGATCCTATGTGGTGAAGCTTTATTGGATTGATCTTGGTAGCGGTGGTGTGAGGGTCATAGACTCTGCTGTGACTATAACCCCCATCTCTCTCTCCCTCCTTCCTCTCATTTGAGATAAAGGATAATCCTTTTACAAGCACTAGATACCATAGACAAAATGTCAGTCAGACTTCAGGATGTATTTGTCCTTGGGTGTGAGTTTCTCAGAAATCTGTAGCATAAAGCAACCCAAGTGGTAACAGTCAACGCTGTTACATCTTTTGTAGAAGTTGCTCTGCGCGCGGAGCAAACTTCTGCCGAGTGAATTTAAGCCGATTGCTTTCTGACGTGTGAAGATTTGCACCTTCGCTTGCTGTGGATACGCCTCTCGTACTGCTAAATGTGGGTTTTAATGATGCAGTGAGGATGAATGGTACGGTATGTTGTTTGTGTGTGCGTGTGGAATGTGAACCGCATGTTCTGATCCGGATACAGGTAGATAACCCGGAATAAACCTTATCTAGGCTTATTCATGAGATTCTCCTGCTTGAATCTTGTGGGGCCGGTTTTATGAATCGACCTGGGTGTAGTATTGAAGTGTGAGTGAGTGCAGCCATTTAGACCTTATTCTTCTCAGTCTGTGTCATAAATACCTTGCAGCTGAGGAGTGCATTTAAATATTTGAGGGCTAATCTGTCAGTCTCCTGACTACAGTTTTCATTTTGCAATGCAGATGTTTAGAGAAACACTCGGGGAAGAGTTGCCGGCTGAGCTGGCCGACTGTTACGGGTACGATGGTTAAATGGGAGCGACGTCACCTCTACCGCGCCGTGTGTGAACGGAACAGAGCGAGCGCTTCAAGCCCGGTGCCACTGCTGAGTGTTTCCATCCGCACGCGCTTTTACAGGAGGGGCGGAAAGCCGTCAGTGTTTCAGAGCTGGCTGAAGGCGACGTGTGACAGACGGCTGCGCGCCCCCCCCCCCAAAGCCAAAATGAGGGCGGGGTGCCGGCCAGCTCCGGCGTCGTCATGGCGTTATGGTCTGTTGGATCTCCGAGCCTGACGAGGTTGGCACGCTTCTTGCGCCCGGTTCTTGGGGGGGGGGGGGGGGGGGGGGGGGGGGGGGGGGGGGGGGGGGGGGGGGGGGGGGGGGGGGGGGGGGGGGG
>JAODJX010000043.1:4378048-4395867 GCA_026776945.1 Isichthys henryi
CCCCCCCCCCCCCCCCCCCCCCCCCACAGTGTGAAAGGTCTTGTTAATTATAAACAATGCAGCGTCCCACCCCCAGATCAGTGAAGGCTTTTTAATTAAAGGTGCACAGTCTCTCTTCCGACATGGCGACACGGTTCCGGGTTGCTAATAAAACTGCACAGGCTTCCTGGCTCTCTGGTCCGTTCATTTGCCTTTTATGATAAGGTGCTGCACCATTCCTCAAAGGTCAGAAGTGACGGGGTTGCATTGGCCCGTGTGACCCGTGGCGGGTGGCGGCCTGCAGTCACATGGCGCAGCCTCCAGAGGCAGCGTGAAGCCATGTCGCTTAAAGTAGCAAAGGCAGTAAATTAGACTGATTGATCTTTTCTTTGAGTAGTCCTCCCTGCCCGCTAGACTGCAGTAACCTTTAAATTTAAAGGTATGGTATCGCTCATTGAGCTGACACAACAGAATAAGCCAACAGTGTCATGGCGCTGCTGTCTGAGAACGTGTGTGTACTGCTTGAGGCCGTAACTGAGGGCCAGGGATGTTTGCACATGTCAGGAAGGTTGTGGAGTCGGATCTCGTTCCTCGTGTAGCTTTGGAGAAAAATGTCTGCCAAATGACTGCGATGTAAATAAATGTGATGCATCCTGCTCCATATCTATAGAAGCATCTATGGAGGAAGTCTGGCCTGTCATGGGGGTGTCGTGGCTGCGTGGGGGTAGGGGAGAGCAGGACTCGGTGGCTTGAGCAGACGCTCTCCTTCGCCAGCGATGGCGAGAGGGCAGATGCTGCATTATAAGGTCATGTCAGTTGGACCTCTGGACCTTGGCGCCCTGCAGTGCTCGCGTCGTCGCTAAAACTTACAAATGCTACTTATTTCTTATAGTGGCAGTTCTATGGATTTAATTTGTAGAAAAAAACTGAAGGAACTCTATCAACGGGTGTGAATTTTCTATAAACAAACTTAAACAAGGCTGCTCATTTTTGGTCTTTCCTGCTGCCATATTCTGTATCTACCTGGTGGCCAGGTGATGTAACTGCAGTTTGATTTTTCATAAGTCATTTATAAGGTGAACATTGCACCCTTGCTTGAGGTGTCGTCCAGACCTCTGCATACAGCGAAATTGCAAGGTTCTACTGAACGGGCAAATGCAAAGTCGCTGACTGTATGTGTATGTTTGTTTAAATATTTCTTGAAAGATTGTATTGGGAATCGATGGCTGTAAATATTGAATGCGTCGGATCCGATCGGGGCATCCCTGTTTTAAAGCCCGAGTTCATGTGCTCACACCCCTCTGGGTTTTTCCTGCCTTGTGTCTTACGTGTTCTGGGGAGAGCCTGGTCCTGTACTGGACCACACAGGAAGACGGCGTGATGAATGGATAGACAGTCAACTTAGAGTTTCTTGGCTAATGCATCGGACCAAAGCACTTAACGTTTTCCCCCATTTGCACTTTTGGATAGTTTTACTGGGGTATTCTACGCACCTTATTCAAAAGTATACAGTGGGGCCGCAGCCCTGAAGGTCGAGGAATGTTGGCGCATTAATTTAATGCGCCCTCAAATGCAGCGTGTTACCCAGGGGTGTGTTTAAGGTTGACTGGACGAAATTCAACGGCAACAGGTGACTTGGCCGTTAAAGCACAGGAGAAGGTCTCTGGGTTACGTCTTGCTAGGATGAGTGCTTAATCCATACCGTGATACCAGTGCGACTGCAAGGTTTCAGTCACGCCTTGTCTGCTATCTGCCTGCTGCTTTAATAAGAATCTGTGAGCTGCTTCCAGTTCTGCTGCAATAAACAGGTGTTTTGTTCTCCCTTAAGACGGAGGCATCAGACAGCGTTGCAGCGCCCACGTTTGCGGTCGGCTGGTTGGGAGGCTCCAAGCTTTACTGTAATGAAGGCGAATTTAGAAGCCAGCCGTCGATTCCGCGTTGGGTACGAGCAGATGGTGATATCGCGCAGAGCCCTGCCTGAGGGTGGCCGCTAATTAGCTGTAGGGGAAGAAAATAGTTGCAGCCCGAGTCTGTCGGATAAAGTCCGTAGTAACAGTCACGCTCGGATCTCCGATCTCAGCTTTGAAGCTGTGTGATGGTCTTTTCCATAGTTTTGATGGCACAGAAGGTTGTCACAGACATCAGTTAACGCTGATAATTACCAGGGCTGCACATAACTGCCAGGCAAGTAGTCATTCACCTCTAAAAGTAATATGTACAGCAATCGATTGTTGTAACAGGGCGGCATGGTTGTGCAGTAGCTGGCGCTGGCACCTCACGCCTCTGGGACCCGGGAGGTTCCGCCGCAGCTCCTTGCGTCTGCATGTTCTCCCCGTGTCATCGTGCGGTTTCCTCCCGGGTACTCCGGTTTCCTTCCACAGTCCAAAAACATGCCAAAGCTATTGGTGTTACCAAATTGCCCGTAGGTGTGAGTGAATGGTGTGTGAGCGTGCCCTGTGATGGCTTGGTGCCCCATCCTGGGATGTTCCCCACTTTGCGCCCCTTAGCCTCCGGGATAGGCTCCAGACCCCCCATTACCCTTAAAAGGATAAGTGGCTTCAGAAAATGGATGGATAGATTCAAAGTTTTTGTCATATATACAAAGTAGAGTGCAGTGACATTCTTACTTGACTGTCTTCTCAGACGATAGTTAACAAAGCAGCAACATTACAATGACATTAAATATACAATAAACGGTAAACAGCTAGCAATCGATAACATGTACAATTAACAAAGTGACCGTGAGGCGCCATAAGAGAGCAAAAGGCTGCTGCGACAGGAAATTACCGTGCATTTTATCCGTTATACCGCAAATGAAGTACAGATGTGTACGAATCAACACGTAAAGGTTTAAAATGTGCCATAATTTCTTGCCGTGGATTGCCGCACGTATCACTTTTGTAGGTGAAAGCGTGCTAGCGTGCAAGTTATGTGCATTCCTGATTTATTTAATAATAATAATAAAATGCGCGGTTGTTTCTGTTTCACACGGAGCCAAAGTGCGATCGTGTCGGCGGAGGTTGGTCCTGAACGTGCACGTTACATATTTGTGTATTGACTTAGTTGAAATTAGGAGGAGCGCTATGCTGTCACCACGCTCCGTCATGTCTGCCTGGTTAATGCGCGGAGCCCGGCTAGCTGTGTTAGCATTAGCGCGGTGCTCAGGGGACTCCCCCGCCCCCATTCACACACACCCAGAGCCTCCCCATACCTCCCGTTTACAGTATCTTACTGTTTTATGGGTTTGGTGAACCATTAGCTAAGGGAAAATAAATACTGAGACAGCTGCCGGTGCTTTTGCTGCAGGCTGAAGTTTCCCGGTAGTTTTTTTTTCTTTCTCTTTCTCTCTCTCTCTCCTTTCTTTCTCTTTTTCGTTTTTGGGTGTGTATCGCCTTGCATTTTTCCCCCAAACATATGCGTTAATTTTTAAAACAAAAAAAAATAAAAAAATTCCCCAAGCCAGGCTATTGCAAACTAGTGAAAAGAGACAGTGAATGACATTATTCTGTTAGAAATTTGACTGGCAGGACTGGGACAGGACCGGACGGTTTTCCAACGCCATTTTTTTTATTTATTGACTTTTCCCCCCGGGTCTCTCTGTGCTTTTGGGATGTCTGCACCCCTGTCGCCAAGGGCGGGTCCCAGCGCGGCCAGCCGCGTCTGTGTAGCTACTTTGGACCGTCATCTCACCCGTGACTTTTTCCAAAGCTGAGTCGACAGAAATCTGCAGGACTGCTGCGGCACAAACAGACATTTTCTCTATTTCCTGCAAGCTATTTTTTTCTGGTGACCCAGTAATGATCAGATTTGATGCTTTATTGGGTCCTGTTTTGATGTACATGTGGGCTCTGTCATTTTCCAAGTTTCCATTCAATGGTGGGTTGTTTAGAAAGAGCATTTTCTTCCTTAGTTTGACAGAGGGAGCTAATTCTTGCCCCAGTAGCCTAGTTGGTATACTTGAGTGAAATTTCAATAGAGCACCATGAATTAGTTGGCATTCTGCACGAACTCGCCCATCTGCTTGCCCGTATTGAGCCCCAGTTATCTGGGTGGATATGGCGAGCTGAGCTGCTGTGGAAGTGGTTTCCGCCTCGCCCGCCCCAGTCATCTGTGCGGTGACTGAATAATCAAGTCCCCAGACCGGTTTGAGGGTTTCTCAGCCGCATGACACAATCTGCACCATGGCTGCTGTTGCATAACCCCTCTGCCATTAATCGGGGGCCCCCAGCCCCCATTTGATCCTGGAATGCATCTGCTTGCCTTCAGCAACTCTGCAGAGTCTCTAAACATCTTGGGTTCCCTGGGGAACTGGACCCAGACTGTGTTTAAAACAAGCGGTCGGCCATATTTCACACTTGGCATGTAGCAGGCTGTTCTTGGTGATTTAAAAAAATCTGTTTTTTTCGGCCTTGTTCCTTTAATTCGGGTTTGCGGATCCTGTACCGTTACGGTATGATGCATTGCGTTAATCCAGATTCGTAATGCAACACCCATCTCTGACGTTTTTTTTTTTTTTTAAAGATGATCCTTTTGTGTCTAACAAATTATACACTTACGAATAGCCTGCCGGGGCCAAGGTTATCAAAACAGCCTTGCTGTCATTTGCTGACTCAGTCCCTGTTGGGTGATATGCACATTTGGGTGGGATACTCAGTCAACCCTGGGAAATTCTGGCTGTTTTTAGGGGTGCGGAAATCATCAGAGTAAGCAGCGAGGTAATGTTTAAACCAAGGGATGCTTATAGTCTCGCACAATGTGTTTGAGTAGCTCACCACCTTCTGGAACTATTTGTTAGGATTGTTGGTGACTAGGAACCCACCTGCCCCATCTGGTTTAATTCTTGGGTCTCCTGGCAGACTTGGATGTCCATTATTAGTTTGGATCAATGGCCTTTAGTTGCCTTTTTTACGCTGTTGAAAGAGAAGACATTTCGTACGCGACTTGAATTTTACCGTTTGGGATTTAGATGGCTATTGTGGTGGTACCGTCCTACACCCAATGTATTGCTGTTGGAAACCCTGAGAAATTGCAGTTTACTGGTCTGCCTGGGCCCGTCTCCCAACTAGTGACATTTTACAGTGTGCAGGAGCCTCAGTCCCATCCACTTGGGATGGGGGGGTTCAGTCGGCGCTCTCCTGAATGAGTCACTCCTTGACCCTTGACCCGGAGCAGTTCGATGATTTGTATGGCCACACATGGTGGTATTTCCTGAATCTTTTGTGTCCCTGAAGATCATGACTGATTGACATTTCTCATCTCTCTCGTCCGTTGGCGGCAGTTGACTTTTTGAGTCTTCGGCTTTTTCTCGGCCAGACGTTTTGAGGGCCGTTTAATGCAAAAAAAAATTGATATGTTTTTCTTATTTTGTCAGTTGACCGCTTTTGAAAACAGTTATTTTGCGGTCCACTCATCCGTTGTTTTGTTTCGCTTTTGTTCCTCTGACTCAACTGCTATTAGCGGACGATAAAAATGGAATAATTTCTGTTTTTGTTTTAGGTGAGGCAGTTTTAGCGGCGGACTGTGGAAAGAAGCTTCCAGAAGGTAGGTCAATTTGCGCACTTCTCTCTGCCGTCTCATAGAGATCATATTTTTACTATGAGGAATTAAATGAAACCATTCAGTGACTGGTAATGAACACCTTGCATTGTCCTCTGTGTGATAAAATTTTGCCTGCTAGTTGTAACATTGAGCGGAGTTGGTTCGGGTGTGGCTAGTTTTCAGTCGTAATAGTTATCTAGGAAGACTACGGTGCATTTTCACGATTTCTGCTCTGAATCAAAGCAGCATTTTGTGTATTTTACACAATACTTGGATTATTACTCATGGGATATCGCGTCATGTTGAAGAATGCCAGATGTTCCTTTCAAGGTCCTGAATGACATAATACGCTTGGCTAATAGGAGAGTGTCTCGGCACGCAGGCCGGGTAAATTCACGCATATGGACAGTTCACTTGCCGTTGGAATCGTACCGGCGGACGACGGGGAGGAATTTCCTGACTGGCAAAATCGTTTTTGCTCCTGGGTTTCCCAGTCTAGTCTGAAGACGTCGCCTTCACGGCCCTAAAGGCCGATAGTCTCGAGCAGGCTAGCTTGAGCTTGTGGGCTGTCCGCTATTTTTCTGACCTGATTTCAGTGGTCCCCTGACTTGTCTCCAGCCATCTGTTGTAATCCCACTTCCCGAAGATGCGCGTCAGCAGGGCTGACGGACTCTTGGCAAAGCCGGCGCGTGTGGGTGGGCAGAACCTCTTGGGTTTAAGTGTCCATCCGCAGCAGGAAGGCGAGGCAGTCAGGCAGCCGCGCATCCCTTGCGGATTCCCATGGGAAGACGCATCCTGATGCTAACCCAGGCATGCAAACGTGGCCCTGGCTGACATTTCTGGGATTTAGGTTTTTTTATCAACGTGCCTCTAAAGTGTAGGGGAGGATTATGAAGGAGCCGTTTCCTTTCGCTCGGATTAATGTTCCTGTAAATCAGCACATTTTGTTTCTTTTTATATTTATTCATTCTTTTTTTGGATAAATGCTTATTCGGGCTTTTTCTGGTCTTTCCCTTGCCTGTATTCTGGCTCTTTCCAGCAGTACCCCTGTAACTGTGATAGTTCCAGAACAATACAGACCTTCCCAACGTGCCTTTATTTGGGGTCGGCCACCGTGTCTAACTCCAGGGACCCTGCCATGGTCTCTGTGTACATAGGCGTTCCCCGTAGCCGGTACTTACCCCGCTTTACAGTCGTACTGGAGACTAAAAGCATGCACCTCCCTTAATTTCCAGAATGTCACATGTATCCTCTAAGGAAGTTGTTGCTTAAGATGACCTCTTAAAGCTCCGATTACGGTGCCCGTGAGAGCTGATGCTTAAGGTCAGGGACTTCGTTATATCTTCAGCGGTCATGCCTTGTTGACCATTCATGTTTACACCCGTCGTTCGGTTCAGTGCTGCTGACACGGGTGGTGTTAAAGGCCCCCTCATATATCGGCGGGGCAGAGCACTTTGCACCATTTATGACTGAGAAGCGTGATTGCAGATCTCGCTGATAGTGGAGGCCCCTCTCTCTGACAGATCGGTGAAATCAAACATGCAGACATTGATGCCTAACGTGGGGTATTTTTCAGCTTCCGCCTCCCTCTGAGCCTCCTAGGTTTACGTTGCTGCTCCATGTCCGTTTACCAGCTTGTAGCATATATAAGGCCTCTGTGTTGCTACCACAAGTTAGCGGTAGTTTCCGGGGGTGTCAGGGGTACGTCAGGGACGGTCTCGGAATGAAACCCTCAGCGGAACGCGGGTGGATTTCAGGTTTAGATCCTTCATTATGGAGCTCGAATCTTGTGATGAATGTATTGCAGGCCTCCGGAATGTCTGGGGGGGACCTGTGTCATTCAGATGGGTACAGAGGTGTTATGGTGGCTTGGAAAAGGAGCAAAGCGTGAGCATTTTACCAGACGGGCCCAGCTATCCATAGTTATATAGACAAAACCCCTGGGGGGGGGGGCCTGAGCTGTGTCCCCCTGGCCTATTAACCGGCCCGCAGGTGACGTTTTGGCACCGTGGGCCGAGCCCCTCAGCAGGGAGCCCCCACACGTCTGAATGCAGCCGGGGTGCCGGCGGGCGTATCTGTGAATATTGTGACGCGACTCTCAGGCTGACTAGAAAAGCAAATGAGTCCATTTCCATGAGAGTTCCAAGAGGTCGTTCTTGCATCATGCAGGACTGGCTGCCCCTCCCCCGCCCCCGGAGAGTGATCGGAGGTGTGTTCCGAGCCCATCTTTCACCGTGGATCACATACCGCCGACTCGGCGTGCTTGTTGGGTCACGTTCCCAGCCCTCAGCCTCTGGATCTTATCTGGGGAGGCCCTGTCCTCCATTCCTGTCTGCATACCTCCCACCCGTTAGGGAGGATCGGGGGGCGGGGGGGGGGGGCTGTGCGTATGGCCTGCCACAAAGGCCGAACCACAATGGTTTTCATCTAGATGTTTATTTCAATATTTCCTTGATGTTTTTCGTCTGTGTTTTGTTCCACGTTTTGAAGGTGATTCCTAGACCTTCTGGCCGTGGTGTTGCCTGTCCGTAAGCCGGACGGGACGGCTGCTTGCGTTTGGTCCGGAGATCCGGCTCTCTCTACGGGTCGGAGCTGTAGAAATCTGGGCCACGATCTCTCCATTTCGATCCTCCTGCTCTCTGGAATGCCACTATCCCTGGCAGGCAGCCATTTTTCCCGACCGCCCGGTACTACAGAGGGATTATGGGATCGCAGACTGCGGATGACCTCAGCCCTATAAGATTTCTAGCTTCTGAGGCTCTTTCTCTGTGGCAGCTGGCTGCGGTTCGAACAGCTAGAAGGGCCAGATCTGGCTGGGTGTTAATTACCTGAGCCGGCAGCCGCTAAATGGCCCTGGTTACTATGCCCTTTGTGCGGGGTGAGGTAGCACAGTCACTAGGCGCTCTCCGGTCAGCCATCCTCAGTCTGCCCCGTGCCAGTCTGCGCCACCCTGTGTCGGTCTGGTTTATCCAGAGCTGTCGGGCTGGCCCACCCCCTTACGCTCCACACATCAGCTCCCCCCCCACCAGCTCCTATAGCTGTGCCCAGTCGCAGTCTGTGGGGGCGGGGGCTGATGGTTTTCCCCGTGTGTCCCACCGCCACCTGCTGCTTTGTACCTCACACCGATGGCGCCCCACCTCCCCCATCCTTCATCAGTAAGTCAACAAATGGCTGCATTGTGTCGAGGCTGCTGGGAAATGAGCCCTGATGTGTTGTGGTTGTGTCACCCCCCCCCCAGCGACTTCATTTGCCCCTTGGGGCGACTCAGCCCCACCCATGTATGACACACTCGCAATGGCTGCTGATGACGGACCTCCCCTGCAGGCCACGCCCCCCCACCCTGCTCTGAGCGTCACACCTCCCGCCTCCCTGTGCCTCCCGCTCCGCCAACCTCCTACACAGGCTCCTTTGTTTGGGCCGGTTTCTGGATTTGTTTGGACCAGCGCCTACACGAGGGGGTGGCTGGACAGGAAGTTGTGCTGGGCCGTGGAGCCGGAGCTGCCAGACCTGAGTGAGGTGCTTAACCTGGCCCAGTTCCGTGATCGGATCAGCGCATAAGCGGATTGGCTCCAGGTGAAGGCGTGCCTCCATAAACACCCAGCCGCCGGACCTGCTAAGTTATACGCGGCTGATGCTTTCTTTTTAAGTCAAATTAAGTAATTTCCTCCCCTTTCTGACCTTAAGGGGAAGACAGTGATCCTGATGCCCTGGGTCTATATCCACAATAGCTGCCCGCATGCACCGGTCCTGTATCCTGGAGTAACGGCCTTTGGTGCCTTGTCAGAGTGCCTCCTTTTCCCTCGTCCCTCGCACTCCGGCAGAGAAATGACCGCTGACGTTCTCCAGTGACCTTGCTCTCTTCTCACTCGTTTTCCTGCTGTTTCCTGCCCTCCTCCTCATTCCTCTGGGAAACGCGCTGTAGCCGCCATTTATTGCACAGCCGGGGACGTTCTGATGCTGGAGCTGGGACTGCGGTGTCTGTTATGGTCTGATGGGAGGGGTCAGGCTCTGGTGGGAGGAGCCAGGCCCTGAAGACCCACCTTCTTTAGAGCGGGGTCAGCCAGGGTCACATGGATCTGCTGCCTAGCAAGGCTCTGGCTCAAATGCGGGGCTTGAAGTATGCAAGGAAGGATGAAGTCGATTCATCAGAATCCTTATTGCCCCCCCCCCCCCACAGTGGGAATGTGTTCCCAGAGCCTGCGTGGTTCATGATGGGGGGGCTCGAAGGTTCAAACACAGTCAAAACCCCCCCCCCCCCCACCATGTGAATACAACACTCCCCTGTCTTTAAATAAGCACAGACAAGCACATAGGCAGCATAATCATGTGTTGTGCAATAACGATGGCAGCGGTGCGTTGTGGGGAGAGACATGAAACACGATAGGAGTGTATATAGTCCAGTGTCTCTACGCAGTGCTGCTCTTTTAAAGTACAAATGTCAGGCCACTGTAGGTGAACTTGAAATCATTTCAAACTGGTGTGTGGAGTCAGAGAGAGAGAGGGAACCGAGTGGTGTGGTGGTGTGATTGGCTGGGTTACTCACGGAGTCCTGCCCTCAAGCAGGCAGTGGTCAGGGTATTGTGCCAATCACCCACCGAGCCAATCGAAGCAGATGGTGCGGGGTCCCCTGGCTGAGGGGGCGGGGACTTTGGCTTGGCCTTAGGGGCAACAGTTGTCGGGTAATTTGAGGTGTAATTTTGGCAGCCGTTCACACGAACTCTTAAATGGCACATGTAGAATTTGTGATTCTTTTTAAGTGTTTTCCCTCCATCGGCTTCCTTTGGCTGCAGATGTGGGCAATTCTGGTTTTCAGAAGTGTCAGATGTTACGATTTCACATCGTTTTAACATCCCACTTGGTTACACGCAGTTTCACATTTTGAACAGAAGGCGTTTTGTCTCCTGTCATCCTGATCTCCGTCAGTCATCCTCATGCATCTTTCATTAATGGAACATTCTGTGTGTTTCCGTTAATTAACCAGACATGCAGCGTTTGCTGTGAGGAATCATGAGAATGAGGGCACTCGCTTTATAAGGTTAAGAATCAGTGTTTTAGCGACTGAAATAGACCTGCTGCTGTACTACACTGATTGAGAGGATTTCATAGCTAGATATATTCGATCGTAGTGAACGTTTGATTTATTTTGTCCTTTTCTGTACTCTATCGAAAGAACCATCAGTCAAATCTCTGCACGGTCCAGGAGGCCGGCCTGTACCAATGTTAATCGAATGTCTCCGTAACCTTTCTCAGTGGCTCTCGGATTAACAAATTGTCCAATTTGCGAAGGCAGGACTTCATTAAAAACCTGCTCCCAGATCCTATTTGCGTGAGATGCGGCTCTCATCGACGCATATTTGTTTATATTTTTGCATTTACCTGCATATTTTGTTTATTGTTCCAAAACTTTAATAATATTCCGACTGGGCGGGAGAGCAGGGGTTCTGATTGGCTTATGTTGAATTCCCAGAATGCAGCACTGTTAGATACAGCGGCCTGATTGGGCAGTTTTATCTCCCCAAAAAGTTGGCTTCCCTTCATGTTCTTTGCTACTCTCAGGGTGTGTAGTGTGCTGTCTGCGCCTAACCCCAATTAATCTCCTCGTGTTGTACTGTTGGTGCGCGATCTGGTAACCCCGCCTTGGGGTAGGAACAGGCCATGCTCATTGTGCTCGTCTGCCAGAGGTGTGGGCCCCTCCCCCTTCAGGCTCCTCCGCCGTCTTCCCGTAAATGTGAGCTAATGTTTGGGTTATAAGTTGGAGTCACATGCCCTTGTCCTTGTTGTGTTTTTTTGTTTGTACCACATTGCCGTTAGCGGGGGCTGTTGTGTGGCTCAGGATACTGGGACCCAGTGATCAGAAGGTTGTCGGTTCAAATCCCACAGTTAGCGGAATAGTTTCACCCAGAGGTGGGCGATCGGACGATTTTATATCGTGATCGATCCTGAAGTCGTCCACGATCTACTTTTCTATGCAAATTGTAAAGTTCTTGATCTTTTCATGTTCCCCAAACTTATGTAAAACTTCAATGGCCGGTAATAATGCGGGTCCATCCTATGCCCACAAACCAGCCGAATTACTTCCTCCTAGACGCTGTGCTGATTGGCCTAATTATATAACATGTCTCTTATATCACAGGGTCTCTCTCATGCCTGGTGTATTTGAAAATGGTTTAATATGAGCTATCAGCATGTTGGATGAGGTGGGGAAAAAACACGATGTCACTGGTGTGACAGTCGTTTGACTGTCATCTATTGCCAGCTTATTGCAACTTTGTCCAATATTTAACATGAATTTTAACAGGTCTTTCGGCCATTTTGAAATCAGTGTCTTTCGTGCAATATTGTGCTTTAAATGGCGATAATGAATAAGTCTGCAGGCTTAGGGTTTAGATATTTTTGGCAGAACATTACAAAATTGGGAAGAAAGGTCACAATCGGATCATGGGTCGTGATTGTGGTATGATTTTTATTTGGAAGATTGCCCAACCCTAGTTTCAGCATTTGGCCCCAAGTTGATCCAGGAACAGGCTGACAGGATAAAATGCCTGTTAAATAATATGGAAAAATTTTTGCTGATTTCCTGACGGATTGTTCTTTGTTGTGGCAAGTGCTGCCCTTTTCTATACCTGTGGTGCAGGCCAGTGTCCACCTTCAACGATGACTGGCGCCCCGTTTCCAGGTTTAATGGTGCCAACGTTGGTTGCAGCCACGACCCCCATTAGCGTCTAACATCCGCAGGTCAGGAGCAGTTTGTCATAACGGCTCCGTTTGGTGTATTTTGGATTGACAGTAATTCGAAGGAGCAGCTGCTTCGAGCTGCGCTGTTGGAAACCAACACAGAGTTGTTCGATTTTTAAATAAGCGTCTTCAGCGAGTACTAGCAGCCGCCCATAACCGGAATTAAGTGCTGATCATTCCACGTCATCCCATCTCTGCTTTAGCGGAGAAATGTAGGTAGGTGTTAAAGTAGATTTAAATCGTCCTCTCTGGAAAAATAAAGCAGATATTAAAATATTGAGAATATCGTTGTAAATCCTCTGCTCGGTAAGGTCCATTAAACACTTGGTAAGTTTATCTTATTGGCGGGCGGCTTGGTGTTCAGCAGACTGTGTGTGTGTCTTTTTTACTACTTCTCTCTCTCTCTGTCTCTCTGTCTGTCTCTCTCTCTCTCTCTCTGTCTCTCTCTCTCTCTCTCTCTCTGTCTCTCTCTCTCTGTCTCTCTCTCTCTCTCTCTCTCTCTGTCTCTCTCTGTCTCTCTCTCTCTCTCTCTCTCTCTGTCTCTCTCTCTCTCTCTCTCTGTCTCTCTCTCTCTCTCTCTCTCTCTCTGTGTCTGTATCTCTCTCTGTCTGTCTCTCTCTCTCTCTCTCTCTCTCTCTCTCTCTCTCTCTCTCTCTCTCTCTCTCTCTCTGTCTCTCTCTCTCTCTCTCTCTGTCTCTGTGCA
Source organism: Isichthys henryi (assembly GCA_026776945.1). Classification (NCBI taxonomy): domain Eukaryota; kingdom Metazoa; phylum Chordata; class Actinopteri; order Osteoglossiformes; family Mormyridae; genus Isichthys; species Isichthys henryi. Next base: position 4,391,004 of record JAODJX010000043.1, read on the forward strand.
CTGACCGTCCAGACCTGTGTCATGTTCCCTTCAGGACACATACAGTCTGTATCCATAAAGCCTCTTGGCTCCCCACCACGTGCAGTGACACTGGGCCCTGCGCTCTTAAGTCAAGATGTCACCCATCTTGAATGTGCTTAGAGGATTGTGCTTCACGCAGACGCCCTGCCCTCCCTAAACGAGCCCCCCACCGCCAGCTGCTCTCCAGCCCTGCTGATAAGTTTTCCAAAGCACACACACACACACACACACACACACACACACAGGGTTGTGCTTCCTGAGGTAAAGCAGGACAGCCTGGGGGGTGCTCGCTCTTTGTACCTCTGCGTCCTGCGTCTGAGTGTGCAGGTTAGCACGGTGGGGTCACACTGGGAACTGCACTGGGATTCTCATGCTGCCTTCAGACGGGACACCTTCTCCAGGTCGGTTTCACTTTGCTTACAGTCTTCCATCTGTGAGACTCTGCTCCCTGCCTGTAAGCCGGTCGGTTAATGGAAGCCTGAGATGCTTAAGCGACAGGGTCTCGGTAAACAACAGTTAATGGTTAGAGATCACAGAAACTACAGCCATGGAAAAAATTAAGAGGCCACTGTATATTCTTAAAGAAATCAGCATTTTTAAATCCTGGATTAACCTCGGCTCTGCTGGTAGAAGGCTACACTGTGAGGCAGGTTGCTTGCAGGCTTAACATTTCTAAGACTATCACACAAGAATAAGGTGAAACAGGAGGGCAAAAACGACTTCCTAATGCCAGAGATGACCGTCAACTTATCCGACAGTTTCTCAAGAACTGGAGGGTGGCATCAACTTGCCTTCAAAAGGAATGGGAACCATCAAGTGCAGGTGTGAAGCGCACTGCTAGGAGAGTTTCATATCAGGCTCCTAGAAGCAGGACTGAAGTCCCATAAAGCAAGGAAGAAGCCCCCCATTAATGAGAAACAGGCAGGACAGAAACAGGCTGCAGTTTGCAGAAAAACAAAATATATATATGTATGTATGTATGTATGTATGTATGTATAAAAAATATTAAATTCAGATTCACACCCATAAATTGAGAAATGAGTAACACAAAATGCACTGTACAGCTGCTTCACTGTTCCTGAACTCCTCAGCCACACACAATCTGCTATCTGAGCTCTAAAGAGGTTAAGAGTGATGAATGGTGCATGTGGACTGTAGGAGCCCCCTTTGTGGGTCTTTTGTTTCACATTTGTAAAGATCTTTCCTTGAGAAAGCAGGCGTCCCGGCCGCCCCCCTGGAATGCAGTGAGCACATACGGCACTGTATGGAGAATAATAATTTGTTTATAATAGTAATCATAATAAAGTTACTGCCGGTGGTCTGGCCTGGTGTTCAGTGTTAGTGTTGCAGATTGAAGCCTGGAGTTGCTGGCTAATCGGTCAGGAAACCGGGGGGCACATCTGTGGCGAGAGGTGCATGCTGGGAAGGGCTTAAAATGCTGTGCCCCCTCCCCCCTTAAAGACTTCAGGTTTGATAGGCTTCTGTTTGTGGACGAGTGCTTAAGTGGCGATAAGAGGCGGAAAGTGGCAAAACCCCCCCCCCCGACGACCTCTGCAGGTCTGCAGATGAAAGCCTTCCTTTCATGGTCAGATATCACACAAGCCAACTAGGAGTCGTCCTGCTGATAATGTCGGCCTTTCACTTTCCCTGGCCCTCTGCGTCACGGTTAAACCACCTGTCACATGGAGCCTCCCACCCAAGCGCCTAAACACGCATGGGCAAACTTTTGTGGTTCATCTCGTACTGAAGTCTCGCTCCCGGTGAGACAGTAATCAGTTTTATAAATGCTGGGGAGTTTTTCCTGCCTGGGTGTGGAGTTGCAGTCTAGGGCTGATACAAAAGCGTCGTCCTCACTATGGGAGCGGTTGTTAGAAAAGCCCGATTCATTCTTCTACCCCAAATGCCTGTTACTCAACACGGTTGCGATAAGATCACTGTTACAGTTTAGTGTGCAGGTTAAGTGATGTGGGTGTTCGGAGAACCGTGATGCGTGGAGGGCGGGACGCAGTGAGGGTTACACTGCGATGGTTCAGTGTGGCCTGCAGGCAGGTGACGCTGCTCTACATTCAGTCACTCTGTATCAGTGTCTGTTTATCGCTGACGTAGTGTCCCTCACCCTTTTCCATTCGTATGCGTGTTTGTGCACAAAAAACATTTCTCAAAGATGAGCTCAATCAGTTTTCTTTCCAGCCGTTCAGCCAAGCAGCCGGCCCGGTCCGGTATCGACCGCAGGGGCTTCTCTGGGCCCGCTCCGTATCTGGAGTTCTGGAGAGGAAGGCCCACTATCTCATTCCGAACCCCTTCCTCCCTCTATCCGAAGCTGACAACCAGGAAAACGGCTTCCACTTTCGTTAGCGGTCAGTCTACGAGTCTCTCCTGAGTAAGTGCTGTGTAATTGGGGCTCACAGTCTAAACCACCACCCCCCCATAAAGAAATGGGGAAAAATGAAGCTGTCTGCCCAGAATAGGTGGTAAAATGAGCAGGGCGTGGACGGGGGGCCCACGTTACGCAACGTTGCGATGGGATCGCCTGACATTATGTCAGCGAGGGGCCCGTTCCAGCCGCTGAGGTCACTCGCAGCTGCCTTGCGTCCGCCCTGCTCCCTGCACGTTACTCACCCTGAGCCTTGGCATCTGCTTAGTGGGATTTAGTGTGACAGCTAATGCAGCTTTTTAAAAATTATTTTTACGACCCCGTTAGCCAACCACAATATGGCCTCCACCCCTCCTTGTTCCCTTCTCTCCTGGGGTGTGTGAGAGACTATTGCCTGACACCTCTGCTAATATGAGCTGGACGTTTGCATGATACAGCCAGCAAAGCTGTTATAAGTGTCTAAAGCCGAAGTCGTTGCACTTCCTGTTCACAGTCCCACTGTGTCTGTCTCTGGCGCCCCCTGTCTTATTTCTAGGCGTCAGGACAGCCCCATCCAATAGGCAGTTTTTTGGGCATTAAACCACTTTGTGGTATTAAAAGTTCAGTGGGCTTGATCGCTGACCCCCGTTCACCAAATGGCTCTGGATTTATGACGCTGAGTGGGGCGTCTGCGCTTGTGGCTCTCTGCTGTCTGTGCGATGGTGGCCTGAAGCCCCCCCCTCCACTCAAAGCTGGGGGTTGTGGGATGCCCAGGGCCCCACCGCACCCACCTGGTCTCCCTCAATCGCTTCTGGGATGAGGCTCGTTCTTCCAGACAGTCACCCCCAGTTGCCACGGAAACTTGCCCCATGCCTCAAACCAAGGTGATGATGATGCTTACCGTAGTATGGCGCCTTTCTTATAGACTACGACTTCAGGATCGCTCCATCTGTAGAGCAGCTCGCAATCCCGGTTCCCTAGGAGATTGCCCAACTTCCTCTCGGGCCATTTTCAGTCTGTAAGCTTGCAGTCAGGATTGTTCAGCCACTTATGAGGGGGCCTCTTACTTGTTCTCACGCTAGTCTGAGAGGAGTCGGTCGATCAGACCAAGCCTAAGTCTTTTGCTGTCCGTGTACATTTCCCAAAGGGGGGGGCGGGTCTTTTATCTCACATTGTCCTCCTGTCATTCAGCTGGGTCTAACAGTCAGAGTTTAGATTCTGGAGTAAGATTTCAGGGATGATGCCTGGGATTCCTGCAGTCTGAAGTCGGGATTTGTCACGTTTCATGCAGAGATCCAGCCTCTGGCTGATTTTTGTCTTTGTAACCAGCCTTAAAAGTACATCCCCGTTTTGGAAAAGCTGTAGTTTAGTGGAGAGACCTTAGTCTCACGTGATTCGCTGCCTTTGCAAAGCAGCTACTTCTGATGAACTGAAGTAGAAGTATCTCAAGAGTTACGCTAATGTGCCTTCGATTGCACTGCACTGCCCCTCTGCTGACCCACCACGATTTCTGAAGCAGGTAGCTTGTATCTGACCGTCTGGTGGCTGTCAGCCGAGCGAGTAAAAGTGCCGAAAGCCGTGATGTAAATACAGAACTTTATGGCTTGTTTTGTTAGCCTGAGATCGCGGCTGTACCCAGAGTAACAAAAGCTGACGTCAGCGTGGCACCGTTCGTGGACGGAAGTGTGAACGTGCCCTCGGGGAGGGACAATGCCTGAAGATGGCCTCCAAAGACCCTTTTCCTGGAATCGCTTTTCTGGACCTGTGTCATGTTTCTCTCCATAGGATGTCCTGTGTGGTAGATAGGGCGCCGGCGACCGACGATTCACGGAACAAAAACACAGGGGTGGGGGAGATAGGGAAAGGACAAGGGAGGAAGGATGCGGTCGTCTTTTTGTCCCGGGGCTTGTCAGTTTCCAAGATGACAGCAGATATTCCGCTTCCCCCTCAATCAGTGTGTTTTCCTGACACTGGTCTGGCCTCCTGCGAGCGGATCTCACTCCCCAGCAAACCTGTGCAGCCTCACATAATGCATGATTCCATGTCATGTGACACAGGCTCACATGTCTCCATGTGTGTGTCCATGATCTTTAGCACTAGGTCAAAAGGTGGTGAGCGGAGTTGAAATGTTTGGTCTGACCCAATTGGATCCTATGGAGCAGTGGTCAGACATGCTCTTGGAGATCCCCCCCTATGCAGAGCTTCGGTGCAGCCCTAATTTATTGAGGCCAGCTATGTAGAAGCTAAGTTGACTCTAATACTGAGATATTACTGAAGGGCCTGATTATCTGTATCAGGCATGTTAAATTACGGCCGCAACTAAGATCTGCCGGGTGGTCGATCTGCAGGAGCAGAGCTGGTGAGCCCTGCTGTAGGGTATGATGATGATGATGATGATGATGCTGTAGGGCATGATGATGATGATGATGCTGTGGGGCATGATGATGATGATGTGGGGCATGATGATGATGCTGTGGGGCATGATGATGA
>JAODJX010000043.1:4419031-4430832 GCA_026776945.1 Isichthys henryi
CCCTCCCCGTAGGATGGCTGACTTTTATTGCCTCGGGCTTCAAGTCTTTGCTATAAATGTTTTTTTGCAGGAGCAGTTCTTAGGCCGTGGGCGGGGCCAGCGGTAGCTTTGGCCCGACGGACACATCTCCGTCCCTCTGGTTCACAACCTCCTGGGTCATTTTTCTTTTGAGATCCTCCTTCAACTTCCTGCGTGCGTCCACTGTGTTATTAAAAATGAAAACTCCCGAAAATGAAAGTTTCTGTAATGGGCCGTAGCTAATCCCGTTTTCGCTGCCCGGCTTGACGCGGTGATTCAAAGCAGCTGAGAAAATGAACCTGCCCCCCCGAATGTTTTTCTGCCGAGTTCTAGGCCAGGTGCCCTTTGCTCAGTGGGATTGTGCTTCCTTGACATCTAGAGATCGAAGGGCTGTTTCTTGTCCGCTTCATTGCGTTCGCCATGGCGACCAGCCCAGCGGTGCCAGCGTGATGGCGCCGTGTGACGACCTATGCCAGCCGCCATGGGGTCCGGTGCCCTTGCGGTTCCGGAGCGGCCGGAGGTTTCCACGGTAACGCCTGGTCTTCTGCGGCATGGACGGCTCGCTGTGGGAACAGGAAAAGTGGAGAAATCCCTACATTCTCGTGCCATGGCCTTCTGAAGGGGTCAGAGACGCTGGAAGTCTCGGCCAGCTGCCCAGCTGGTGTTTTCCTAGCCCATAAACACGCGTGGAGGCGGTTCAGAAGACGTTTTTTTTAAAGGCTCCGCCCACTTCCGGTTCCAATTTACACATTTCTCCTGTGCACCCATGATGAGATGTTTAACTCTTACTTGGAAATGCGAACACTAGTTTCCCTATATCCTGTTCCTTTATCCAGGTTCAATGTGAATCCTGCTTTTGGAGGTATTAAATGTCACCTACTGAATTGTAGTGCGTTGCATATCATTGTCCTGAGTGTGGTTTTATTGAATCTACTTTTAACCAAAGTCCTACATTCCTAATGAGTCGACACGGTCGGGGTTCTGTCTCAAGTCGTTAAATTTGAGTCACTGGGTCTCCTGAAGTCTGACAGTGCGGTGATCGCACAAACGGAGGCTGTCGGCCCTCATAACGGGCTCTCGGGCGTCCTAATCTGGCGCCAGAAGACCAGGATGAGGATTTATCCCATCTGACACTGAGACTCTGTAGCCCGGCCAATCAGGTGCTGAACACGCCAAGACCAATTAGATCAGTTCTGCAGGCTGTCCAATCAGATGGACTCACCCAAAGGCCATCTGAAGGCTGTATTCATAAACCTGCTTGACTCTCTCTCTCTCTGGTTTATCAGGCCTTTAAGGATGAGCTGGAAGGACTGATCCAGGAACAGATGAAGAAGGGGAACAACCCCTCGGGGCTACTGGCCCTGCGACAGATCGCCGACTTCTTCATGGCCAGCTCGGTGGCCGGCTTCTCCACCTCCCCCCTCAGTGAGCGCCATCGCCTAGCTGCACCCCCGGCACGGGGAAGCACCTTTTTCACGTTTTCTTGTTAGCCTTTCCCCTCATGACATGGGTTTATCTCTGGAATCAGTCTGCCGAGTCTCTGTGGGTCTTTGCCGGTTGGTCTGTCTATGTCTGAGTTTCATCTGGACTTACTGCTCTTTGGTTGTTTGCTTGCACTTCTGTGAGCCCTATTTCAGTGAAGCAGGGGGTCTTTGGGGTAAAATGCTCCCAGATGGTGTCCCCCCCACTGTGAAGTCCTATGCCATACTGCCGTAGCACATGCCTCTGCTGGACCTTATTTAAATTAAACATAAACAGGGCGGTCGGTCTGCTTATTCTGACCTCTGCAGCTCAGCTTAAATACTATGAAGTGTAACGTCAGCAAGCAACATGTACATGGCACCTGTGATCATATGATCATGTCGTTAAGCACTTCACAGACGCCCCCCCCCCCTCCACATGACTCACCTGTTAAGGCTCCATTATATGGAGAAGGTTCTGGAAAGTTAAAGGCTATAGTGCAGGGGATCTGCTACGGACCTGGTGCATAGATGCATTCTGCTGGGAGTGTCACCCTTTCTGAACCCAAGTTCAGGTCTATGTGCCCCTGTCCCCTCCACCCCCACCCCAGGTCTCGGGATGGTCACTCCCATCAATGACATGTACGGGGTGGAGTGTTCCACGCTGGCCAAGGGGGAGAAGCAGATTCGCTGTAAACTGGCCAGCCTCTACCGCCTGGTGGACCTTTTCAGCTGGGCCCACTTCTCCAGCTCCTACATCACCGTAAGTTCCCCCCTACCAACCAAAACCAGCCACTTCTGCCTCTCGATGTTCCTCCGTACTCTCCAGGTTGTGAGTCTACTCCCCAACTGGCCTGTCTCGGTATGGCACAGCCCAGCTGTAGATTCAGCTTGGAGGCCTGGCTTGTCAGCTAACTTTCGGTTTAATTCGGTAAATTTTTTATAAAGTGCCTTTCCCACAATGTGTTCGCCCTAAAGCGCCTAATGGAGATTGGGCAGGAACAATGCTAGCAGATCTGCAACAAATTAAGGGTGACGTCAGAGCCGACGAACAGCCATTGATGTTTCACACACTCCGAAGTTGGCATGACAACGGAAGCTCCCATCTCTGGGGTGACCATGTGACTGTTTGTCTGATAGAGTTCCCCCGTGTAACGGGGGGGGGGACAGATTCTCCTGTCCTATTGGCCTGTGAATCCTTTGTCGACTGATTTAATTTCTCCTTCTGTCAGGTTCGCATCAGCAAAGAGCAGGACCACATCCTGATCATCCCCCGAGGTCTGTCCTTCTCAGAGGCTACGGCTGCCAACCTGGTAAGTTCTCGTTCTAGCTCCAAGGGTGCTTCTTGGCCCCGAGAGGGCCGCCGGTGTGGGCGCCGGTGTTAGCCCGCAGAGGGGCGCCGTTAGCCTGCAGAGGGTGACCTGCGCACCTTGGCACCAAGAGGGGCGCCGGTGGGGGGCGTCAGCTTTCCGGTTAGTTAATCAGCAACCTCTTTATCCAAAATATATAAACAGAGAATTGGATTAACTGAAATATGTGAGTCTTGGCAAGCAGCAGTGTCGCATGCTGGCATCGCCGCAGTAACTGGTAAGCATGCGATCCCTTTGTCTCCCTGCATTTTCTCCTCGATAACGATGTTCCTGTCCTGCTCCTCCCTGAGGCTGCTCTTTAGATCTGGGCCTCGTCTCACCGTGAGCAGATTCCCGATACGTGGCGTGGCGTGACCCCCGGCGTGTGTGGGCGGCTCCCTCGCGTACAGGTGTTGCTTTCTGTTGCAGCTCAGCAGTTGCGCCCCCCCCCAGGTCAGGTCAGCCGACACCGCATGAATAAATCTGTCTCCGGTTTTGCCTCCAGTTGTTCCTCAGGGCGTGATGAGAGGAAGTTTCTTTAATTGCCTCTGTAAAGCGGTCAGACCGTCTGGGGCTCGATTCAGCTTCCCTTGCAGGTCGTTTTAAGACGTTTGATCTGCCGTTTGTCTCAGAATGGGATTAATCCCTAAATCGCTTCGTGGGTGCGGTGCGTCACTCCAGGAAGGATGCTGAGGGCACCCCGAGCGCTGCCCAAATCCCCCAGCTTGCTTTGCATGTGGACCTACCTGCCAGCCGAGGGGAAATAGGGGACAGCTGACAGAAGAGGGACACTTCCTGCTTTGTGAAGAGGAAACTTGACGGCAGGGAGCCGGCCGTCCGAATCACATTACAGCGTGATCTATGTCATACTTTATCATAACATAACATTTTATTTAATGGCATTTTCAATTGCAGTTGACTTCTTGGTTGGACGAGAGCTCTCATGACTGTTAACATTACCCCCCCCCCCCCACATACACACACACACACACACACAAGGAATCCAGGCTCCCTTTGCCGCAGCACCGGGCTCCACCTCCTTCCGGTCATTTCTGGCATATTCCCACACGCTTCCCGCAGACGCTTGCTCCTTAAAGCGTGTTGTCCTCCACATATGGGCAGCATTGCGAGGCAGGGGCTCTCTAATCTGTTTTTTAACGTAGTGCCCCCAGCCCGTTGTTTTCCAGCAAGACCTCTTTCTTTTTGATTCAGAACACTGACGCCGTTCTGTGAACCATTGAGTAATCAGTGCATGGGAGTGGCAGTTTAATTTAATTACCACGCATGTTGTAACTGGGTCTAGGGGGTTTTTGGGGGTGGGTGGCGTTGGTTTTCAGAGGAAATGCCATCAGCGTAGGCGATGGGCTGTTTACAGAGTTTGGCAATCACACACACGGTCTCTGGACGGGCTGACGTTTCCGCTGGCAGCAAGCTGACCCCAGACACTGACCCGCTCCGCTCGTTGACAGACAGATCAAGGGCAAGTTCTGGTATTTTCTGTCCAGCAATTATCATTGCATGACTTTGTCTTTCTCGCCGTCCAGACGGCATTGAAGTATTTGGGCTTTGGGGACTCTGAACATGTGACTCGGGAAGATTTCATTCGCTCTGACAGGCTTCGCTTGTTTGTTCAGTGATCATACTTAACGTCGTTACACATGGGGTGGGGGGGAAGGGTCTAACAGATGTGGCGGGGAAGTGTATTTGTGAGAAGAATCCACCCAAATCGCTCTCAGATGTGTTGAGGAACCTCCCTCGTGATGGAGATTGCAGATGTGAAATCTTGATGCCATTAATTGTAGTAGTAGGTATGCTAATACTTCTTAGCTTGTCCAAGCTCCATGTTTCTGAAGACTTGTCTGTTCTGTGTGTTGCTATGTACGAGGTCGCTTAGCAGCGGTATGCAGGACGTCCCTCCTCTCCATTGAAGCCACACCTCCGCGTTCCTCTGTCCCCAGGTGAAGGTGAACATCCTGGGTGATGTTGTGGACCAGGGCACCACCAACCTGCGCATCGACCAGCCCGGCTTCAGCCCCCATGCCGCCATCTACTCCGTGCGGCCCGACGTGCGCTGCGTGGTCCACGTGCACACCCCCGCCACCGCCGCTGTGAGTGCCCGGCGGGGGAAATGGGGAGTGGAGGGGGTGTTTCCAGATCGAAGTGACCCAGAGCCGGAAAAACATCCCAGACGGGGGTCGATTTCTCACTGTGCTCTGCCATGCTCATTTGGCTCGCTGCGGCTTTGGGTATTTCTGCACCCCCGGTCCTGACTCCATGGCCCCCTGGCTGCAGGTCTCCTCCATGAAGTGCGGCATTCTGCCGATCTCCCAGGAGGCCCTCATCCTCGGGGACATCGCCTACTACAACTACCAGGGGTCCCTGGACGAGCAGGAGGAGCGAATCGAGCTGCAGAAAGCCCTGGGCCCGTCTGCCAAGGTGAGCGATGAACCCCCGCCCCCCCCCCCACTCCTTTGCTCCTTTATGGGCTCCCCTTTCCATATCCTCAACTGGTGTCTGGACATGTGTCCGCTTTGCAGGTGCTGGTGCTGAGGAACCATGGCGTGGTGGGGCTGGGCGAGACCATGGAGGAGGCCTTCCACTACATTCACGTTGCGCAGTTTGCGTGTGAGATCCAGGTACCAGTGGGAGCCTGACCCTCCAGCCATAGCGTCAGTTGTAGTGTTATAACATAGCTGGCGTTAGTGTTACCGTCGGCATTAGCATCAGCCTTAGTCTTAGCATTAGCGATAACATCTGCCTTAGCGATAGCGTCAGCCTTAGCGATAGCGTCAGCCTTAGCGATAGCGATAGCATCTGCCTTAGCATTAGCGTCAGCCTTAGCGATAGCGTCAGCCTTAGCGATAGCGATAGCATCTGCTTTAGCATTAGCGTCAGCATTAGCGATAGCGTCAGCCTTAGCATTAGCATCACTCGCGTAAGCTTATCTGTTTTTGCCATTCCCTGGTCAGTCTTGGAATGACACAATCATGATGTAATGGCACTAGGTAGCAGACATAAGTTTCTCGGTGATACCTGTCAAGTAGCTCAGCGTAAATAAATATGTCAAAGGATTAAGCAGAATAACCACATCATTGTGCTATTAAAGTGGCTACTGGAAGTGGCATGGCATGCACGTGTGAATAAGTGAGGCATGCTTTTTATATGCCGGGGGTGTGCCATCTGGATCCCGACACATTCACACTCAGTGATGTGAGCACCCTGCTTCCGCACACACACATTTTTATCCCTGGTTCAGCTTCCCAAACCGGTTTGACCAGCAGCAGTTTCATTAAAACGCTGCAGATCTTCCTCCTTCCAACACACTTTTAGCTGCCTGACTGCTCCTGCCTTAAGTCTACACTGGGATTCCCCAAATCCAGTCCTGGAGGGCCAATAGTTTGCTGGAATCTTCTGTAACAGTTTGCTGACTTCCCTTCTCAAACACACCTGCTAAACCTGGTAATTACCTGGTGAATAAGATGCGTTAGAGCAGGGAAATCTGCAAACTGTGGTGCAGACTGACCCTCCCCAGGACTGTAATTGGGGTGCCCTGGTTTACATTGTTTTAACTTTGATATCAAACACACACACACAGCTTATGGACTGTATACTGTTTCCTGCTGAAGTCCATGTCCTCTGTGTGTCAATAAGGTTGTACATAACCTGACTTTCTTCACTATAAATTACTGGTTGATGACCCCCCCCCTCCCCCGCATGATGAAGTGATTACACTGTAACATAGTAATAAAACTGTTTTGTTGTTAATTCCTGGACTAAAAAGTCATTTTATCCTGAATTAGGTTAATGGGATTTAGTGGCATAGAAATCTGGGGGGTCTCACTGACGTGGGTGGGGTGGGGGTGTAATAAGCGCACTGATCCAGCCCCATGAAGCAAACATAATAATCCGCACTGCAAAGCCTGTTTAATTTCTATAAATAAACCTGCTCTCTATGACTGAGGCATATTAACCTTGTTGATCCCATAATATCCTGTCTGTCTGTCTGTGTAAGTGAAAGGATCCAAACATGTTCTTCATTATTATGTATCTAGAAGTAAATTACGTAAATCCATATGTGTGGGAGGCCCCCACAGGTGCAAAGCCACAAACACGACCCCCGCCCCACCCCATCTTCTTGATCTGTGTATCCTCAGGTAAACGCTTTCTCATGTGCTGGAGGGATAGACAACCTCATAATTTTGGACATGGAGAAGTACAAGCCTAGGACCTACGGGGTGGCACTCGCCGGGGTCACCATGGGCAGCCAGACCAAGTGGAAAGTGGGGGAGCTGGAGTTCGAGTCCCTGATGAGGATGCTGGACAACCTGGTGAGGGGTGGGGCCACTGGGGAGGGGCGGGGCAGGGGGGGTTACCGTTCAAGGAGCTACGTCTCCATCCGGAACCCGGTCGAGGAGGCAGCTAGAGCGGGGTGTTCGACTGTAACTCTCCAAACCTAATCGGAAGATCTGCAGATCTTGGTGAGGATCCTGCTGGCTCTCCTCCTATGGACGGAGCTGGATCCTGCTTCCCCGATGCAGCCGCTCTGTTCAGCGAAAGCGGTGGCCTCTGCTGTGTGAATGTCCACGCGTAGTTGCGATGTGAGCAGGCCGGCAGTGCCACCACAAGCCCAGATGGTGCGTCTAGCCTCGTGACCCCTGTGCTTATCTGACCGTGGTCACCTGAAGGACTCGTTGGTTGACCTTGAGTCGTCGACCCTGGGCTCAGTGGCTCGCTAACACACCAGAAAGGGGGGTTAGGCTCTTCCCAGCTGCCCCCCCAAGTCTCCAGTATGTCTCCTTTCACACCCCTCTGCTTGGTAGCTATGGTCAGTCCCGTGTCGGAATCGCCTGGCCGAAACTCTCAGGGTTAAATTGAGACCTGACGGCTGGTATCAGTCCCAGCTGTGATTGCTGCCTCTGCTTACCGTGTTTGATGCTTTTCACCCAACACGTTGGTAACTGCAGCGCAGAAAACCTTTTTAAAAATGACAGTATTCAATGAGTAACTGTGTGTTAAACGGTTTACAAATTTAGACATCAAACGAAAACAGCTGCTTTTCAGAGTAGAACTTTATTTAATTTCGCTACAGGAAACGTTACCCTGTTTCTCCTAGTAACTAACTGCTGGGGCAGGGAGAGCTTGACATTCAGGATGTCACGAGAAGAGATGAACGGTCTATAATTACCTTTCTGTCAGAAGGGGGCGCTAAAGCGCGATCTTGTCTTCAGGGCTACCGGACAGGCTATGCCTACCGACACCCGATTGTGCGTGAGAAGCCTCGTCACAAGAGCGACGTGGAGATCCCCGCCACGGTTACAGCCTTCATGTTCGACGACGAGGACGGCGCCCCACGGCGCCCCTTGCGCCTTCTGTCCCAGCGGCAGCAGCGGGAGAAAACCCGCTGGCTCAACTCACCCAACAGCTACACCAAGGTCAGCGTGGCAGAGGACGCTTACAAAGAGGAATGCGGCAGCCCCCGGACCAAGACCATGGTGAGCTCCCATTCTTCACAGCTAGGGGGCGCTCGTGTGATCTGTTCTCTTTACCAGATGGCCAAACCCCAATGATCAGGTTACGATTAGTATCTCGGTGGCTCATAGCATTAGCTGAGAGCAGAGTTGTATCTCCCTCCTCAATTACAACTATGGGCCATTTGAGGTCATGATTATGCTGTTTTACATGTAGAGTATCATGAATCGGTACCTACATCTCTCCAGCTCAGTTCTGGCATGAGTCTCGACCTCCACAACCAGCGAGCTCCCTGGTCGATTTGGGTCTGTCAGGTGCTACTGGTCTGCCCCCCCCCGGCCACCCCCATAGGAACCCTTGGAAGTATTGTCTTCCAGACAAACCAAGTGAAATTTGTGTGCACAAAGGAACAGGATATGTAAAACTGATTGTGGCTTTTAAATGGATTTTAGAAGGAAATGAGAGTTCGAAAACTATTCGGTTCCCTGCCGACCTACGACAGGATCATCCTGTCTGGATTTCATATTTTTATTAGTGTCAAGTTATATTCTAAGTAACATCTGTATGATTGATTCTTCAGGGTTGGAACAGGAGTATTGTTTGAGTTCGTCCGAATGATTTATGAGAGTTTTCATATATGGTTAAGTTATAATAGGCTTTCATTTTGTACACAATACTGCCCTCGTGTGGAGACGTGGAGAATTGCATGCTTGATGTTCTTCGTACCAGTATGTACTGTGTGGTCTTGCAGTGGATGAAGGCAGAAGATTCCAGCAACGGCAGCGGCACCGCAATCAGAATCGAGGACCCCAATCAATTTGTCCCCCTGAACACTAACCCAAGTGAAGTGCTAGCGAAGAGAAACAGAGTGAGTAAGGAGGGCTGCCCCCCCACCATTAGTGTGAAGACATGGGGGTTGGTGGTGGATTCACCGTAGGTGATTTTAGGAGGGTGGGGTGCAAGGTGAGAGAGCCTCATTGATCCAGATAAATAATATGTAAGACCATGGTGATTGATATGACTAAACAAGCCCACATTTAATTAAATTTTGTTGCCCTAATATGTTCCGGTGCCATTTTCATCATTTGACCAGTAGAGGGTGCAGTTGCTCCCTTGGGAAATCGTAGGTCCTGGTGATGGTCTCAGTCCGATGATGTTTAGACGGGGGGGCTGTTCGAGCTCAGTTCTGACGTACCTCGGACTGAATTTGCACAGTGGATCAGCTGCTTCCACTCTGTCCGCTCTTTCTGCTAAAGATGAGTCAGCTGATTCTAGTCGAGGGGGGCTTTTTGGGGAAGGAGGCTGGGTGATTAAAGGTACAGGAGCCCCAAAAAGCACAGCATTGCGGTTCCTGTCCAGTCCCTACAGGCCGATAATTATCGCCAGTTACACTGCAGCCCTTTCCTCTGATACTTTCATTGGCCAGTTGTCATGCAGGACTCTGATTCGCTGAATCACATTACAGCATTATGACATTAATCACCTCATAATTGTCCGCATCTCCTCGGAATGTTAGTCAGGTACTTGAGTGACATCTTTTTTTTCTTGTAGATAAAATGATGCTGCTAACAGGCCTGCTGCTAACAGGCCTGCTGGTACCACCAGTGAGCAGGATGTTGATTACAGCTTCCTATGTGTTAATGCACCGTTTCTCTGCTAAGCTCTAGCGGTCTGGCCTGGTTCAGATTTGCTTAAGCTTTTGTTCAGTGTCTGTCCTTGTCTGTTTAGCTGCATTTTAAGACTTCCTGCTGTGCTTTACAGATCCGGGAGCAGAACAGACATGACCTCATGACAGCCGGGCCTCAGTCACAGGTGTTGGCTGGAATAGTAGTGGATCGTCCACCGGTGAGTCCCACCATAACTGCCCCGTTCCTCAGCGTCTCGTCTCATGGCGATGGGCTGACCGTGCCCTTTTACTCACTTGTGTTTAACATGCTTCATTAATATCTTGATCTCTTTGCTCAAACTGGATTCTGAATAACCTCAGTTGGCTCTTTAACCTGTAATATTTCTCAATTTCTATTTAAAAATAATCATTCAGCACTTTGTAGTGGTGCATCTTTTCATGGATGTTATGCTGTTTTTAATTTTAAAGTTAGTTGTTTAAGAGGACCTTGCATGGCCTGCCGAATGGCCTTTCATGCAGCAAAACAAATGCGAGACGGTGGTAAAACCCCTAAGAGACCTTAAATCAGCACATCTGCTGGTGTTCTGGCTGATGTCCTGCAGATGTATTGAGGGTGGAAGGAAACACAGAATAATGCAATCTCTGCACAAATGAATTTAATCATATTATGTTGCAATATTGACAGTTGTCACTAGGTGGCGCTAAGTGTTAGGCTTCAGAGCAGCTTGCGGTTCATGCGGATTGCTCTGCACCAGCCTTGTGCAACGACATCAGGCTGTGAATTGTTGCATTTTTTTTTATTATTATTTTCATCCCCTGGTCTAATTTCTCCCAAATTGTGGGTCAGGATCACGTTAAAATAATAACGGAATGTTTTTCAGATGCTCTTCCCAGGTCGTTTGTGGTTGCGTTAGTGGCTTTTGCTGTAACGTTACCCCGCTGCATGACGCTTTGAGGTTTTCTCGAAGCGATTTGTGCTCCAATTTTAAAAAGAAGACCAGAAGTCGGCCTGGTGGTTTGAAGACGCGTGTAACGGTTACAGGAGTGAGAAGTCGTCAGCGCTGCTCCGAAACAAAATCAGTGGCCATTTTGTGGGAGGACGCACACTGTGTAGCACATGGAGTGGAGAGAGACAACCAGATGGGAAAAAGGCACTTTGGACCTATAGCCAAAACACTCAGGGTAACGGCCTCTTATTCCTGATGACGTTTCTGGATCGGACCGTATCTACAGCAGGCAACTGGGTAACCAAAGGGTCCCCCCACCTGCAGAATTGAGCCAATGCTGTTCCAGTATCAGGTTCTCCAATTTACGTGGAATGTAATTTCCGGTAAAACCGTCCAAGATTCAGCCAGGTCTACTGCTCACACAGGCAAAGGCCTAACATGTTTCACCATGAGGCATCCAAACACGCGGCTCTGGCAGCGAACGCTAGCAACCTAAAGCCATGTGCCGCCGTATTCTTCGGTGTATATGTGTCCGAGCACTTGGGCTGCCGTGTGCCACCGTATTCTTCGGTGTATATGTGTCCGAGCACTTGGGCAGCCGTGTGTCGCCATGCCAACCGTGTCGGCCTCTCCCCAGCCCTTCGTGGCACCCGAAGATGACCAGATGGAGCCTCTTCCTCCCAACCCGTTCAACCAGCTGTCCGAGAAAGAACTGGAGCAGTACAAGAAGAACGTGGAACATCGACAGCTTGGCGTCGAGGGTAAGGCCACCGGAACCCGGCCGTGTGCCGGGGCATGGCCGTCACGGCCGTGCGTGTCCGTTTAAGACCCGAGTGGCCGGTCCTTCCGCCCGGGGGGGGGGGGGGGGGGGGGGGGGGGCAGCAGAGGGGGGCGGGGCAAATTGCTATTAGTGGCGAGGTGGGCCCGGCGG
>JAODJX010000043.1:4481277-4571957 GCA_026776945.1 Isichthys henryi
GCCACAGATGTCGCCGCCTGAGTGACAGCCGGCTGGGCCTGCAGAGATGAATCAGAAGTGGACCCCGGTCGATTGATGTAGAGTGGTGCTAACCTCCAGAGTATCGGGGCTGTTGTAGACCCCAGGTGCTCCGTGGTCAGAGCGCCATAAAGGAAGCAGGATCATTTTTGTCGCCGGCGTGTAACAGCAGCCACCATTGTTTCATACGAGTGTGGGGGTGTTTATTTAATAAAGCTTGGACTTTATTAAGCGTGCTAAATATAGAAGCACAGGTGTAAATACACAGAGGATCTCCTCAGAGTCTGTGGACAGGCACTTGTTACTATAGCTACATAAAAGACCACATACCTGAGGCCTAAGCACCCCCCCCCCCCGTACATGATTCCTGAAGCCAAGACAAAATGACATCAACAGAGCCTCCATCATGCACAGCCCCTCCCACCAGGGCCCAGGACAATTTCCACCCTGGACCCCCCCCCACCCCAAGATAGTGAACCTTCCTGATCAACCTCCCAGTTGCAGCCAATTCCCTGAACTCGATATAGACGCTCCCCAGGTTATGATGGTCCCTGTGATGATATTTCGACTTTTCACTTTCAGGACATTATTCAATAAATTACATGAGGTATTCAGCACTTTAACAAAAAATAATAAATTAGGCTTTGTGTTAGTGATTTTTCCCAACTGTCGGCTAATGTAAGTGTTCTAAGCATGTTTAAGGTAGGCTAGGCTAGGCTATGGTGTTTGTTAGGTGAGGTGTGCTGTATTAAAATGCATTTTCGCCTTACGATTTCTTTGTCAGAACATAATCCCGTCGCAACCCAGAGCGAGGTCGTAACTGCTTCACTCTTTCCTGAACCTGTGTCCTCTCCTCTCCCCAAATCCATCCCTGTGTGCTGTTAGCTGTTCGCTTTCCCCGCTGAAAGACACTTAAGGAGTCACTCCTTCACATTTAAAAACATCTCCAGACAGACGTGCCTCAGAGCGCACATGGCAGCGGACCGCTCTGCCAATGGCTCGAGCCGAAAACAGAAGTGCACTGCATTTCGTGCTTTGTACTGGTCAAAATATCTAACATCTAACTGCCACAGTCTCGCTGCTTGATTTCGGCATGATTCCCTGATGTTGCTAGAGGGGCTGCATGGGAAAAATGGGATTATTTGTTTTTCACAACCTCTAACTTCAATATTGAGGTCAGACCTAAAGTAGTATTGTGGTACAGTGTCACACCTACACCTCCCCCTAAAATTACATGTGGCGTTTAGACAATGATGTAAAATTAAAGGGAAGACTTCTATGAATAGACAAAGCATATAGCACCCCAAGCGACTGTCTTTGTTGTGGTTCAGCGTTTCCGCTAAAGGAAGTAAGCTCGGTGGTCTGGTGGCCCGTATTCAGGCAGTGCTGCATCTTGTGGTTATTTGTGTGAAATGAAATTAATCACATTTTACGTTACTGTACTGCTGAGCTGGACCCGGCTGCTGTCTTCGACCAGGCTATTCTGGAAAGTCCCAAGAACCGGCAAGCCCGCCCACATCAACTTATGTTGCGTGGAACTGCGTTGAATGCTCTGGTCCCATCTCGAAGGTTATGTCGCGTCTAGGCTCCATGTAACATATGCCATTTCTTAAAAATAAACCACATATATAAGCCTACTTTGACAGTGTTGTATTAAACTTACTGGGGCACTGGAGAAGAAAAACAGCCATCAGTGGTTCACTCGGATTGCATTGCTTTGTATGAAATTTGTGCAATTGACTTTTAATGCTAACATTGTGGGAGTCCCACATGTGTTTAGGGGGATAATACCCGATTGGTAGGGACCAATGTTAATGTTATAAATAGGGCACGAATGACACGTATGATAATGGGATGGTAGCTAAAGGCAGCTGTGCTCACTCAGTGAAGGCTATTTACAATTGATAACTGTCATAATGACGGTAATGAAGAGGACATGATCACCGCTGCATGAGACTTCGGAGGCTGCTTGTGCGGATTGAGTGACTACATTTCTCCAGATGATCAGTTCCAGCTCAGTGAATGATATCATCTCAGCGGTGATGTCAGGCAGGAGCCGGGGAATGTTAGCTAATCACCATCCCACACTGTAAACGGTAACCTTGGAATGTGTGACCGCTCTCTGCCTTTTCTAAGGCTGAGGATGAATTGGGATGCAGAGAGCGGGAAATGGGGAACAGGATGTGCCCATAATGTAGCCATTTACCTGTGGGGCACCGGGCACCATAGCAGTCCAGGAAGTGAGGTCGTAGCTTGAAGGTTGTGGGGTCGAGGCTCAGGTGGATTTCCTGCCACGGCGTCCCGAACCCGGGGCCGCTCCACTCAATTTTCCAGCTAAATAAGTGAGCGAAATACCATCCCAATGTGTAGATTTGCACACTAAGCAAATTTATGCAAAATTACTGGGCTACATGTTGACGACTCAAACATCTCGCATGTGACTGCCTGTCATTAAACATTTCTGCATAAGTTGACTACTTGTGGATAAGTGGAATGTCTGACCTTTTATTTTAAGATATGTAATGGACGGCCATAGTATTGTTTGCTTACTGATGCCATTGTTTGAGAAGGACTCTCGTGGAACGTTCTGGTGTCTTTTGGGATGCCTGGCTGTGGTTGATTTGCCGCGGGGCCCTGGGAATGCTCTCTCGTTGGCACTCAGCCCCAAGGTGAGTGCATCGTCATCGCCTCACACAGGGTCTGCCAGTTACCAGCTTCCAGTCCGTCGTCCAGTCGTTATGACAACAGATTAATTTTCACAGCCCCAGTTTCCTGTAAACAGTGTCCGAACAGCGACAAGAGCCAAAAAGGGTCATCAAATTAGCTTAGTAAGTTTAACTCGAATCAGTGTTGCTTATTGTCACTGTGAGGACAATAGAGGTAGTGAACGTATCCTCACTTCCTTACTGCGAGAATGTATGACTTCGTGGTAATTTCCAGTCACGGCCTCTTATCTCACAGTTATCTCACCTATTAAAAATAAGAACCAACACCCTGCTGGATTACGTCTTTACCATCAACAAGCTGCAATTTGAGCTCATCCAGTGTAATATGGTTTTGAGGGATGCTTCTTTCGGACAAGCAGGCTAGTTAAGAGATGCAAAGTCAGCTGAAGCACATAGAGAACAATTATCAGAGCCACAGAATGCCGCTGGTCACATCAGTGCCACAGTACATGTATTAAACGGCTGAGCAAAATCAGGGACTTCGAGGTCCTGGATTGCTGCCCCTGTAGCTGGACGTCTGATTGCATTTGAGGAAAGCTGAGGCAGGCTTGGGCCCCGTCCTGCACTGTTGGCAGTGACGGCAGGCCGCAGCCTAGCGGAGTGAATTAGACAAGAATTATGAATGTAGACATGAGAGCAGGAGTGAGTCAGGGCGCAAGAGTATGTGACCAAAAAGCACGAAAGGGTACAAGAGTGTACAGATCTGTGTGTTATTTTTACTTGCAAGGGTTCGTCGGAAATGATCGCTTCTGTCGACTTGCAGTTATCTTAGCACATTCTTCTCATGTGAAAAGTCATTGGGCCTTCATTTTAACACGGCAATCATAATTAAAAGTACCACATTCGCAGTCAAGTCTGAACATGTGGCTTCTCTGGAAGAGTTTTTCACCCGTTTCCCTACATCTGCATGCTGGCTGATAGTAACCCAGAACCGAGTGATCTTTGTCATGTTGGGAAATGCCAGGGTTATTTTAGCGTAGCTATGTGCAGACATTCATAGCACCAGGAAGCACCTGTTAAGCAGAGAGGGAACCTCTATTGTCTCCCTACTGCATTGAGACTTTTCTGTGGAATTCACATGTTAATCAGGAAATTGCTCATCACGACACAGGCTGTGAGGGTGACTCACAAAAGAATGGCAACTGTGCTGTACCTGGACTTAAGTATAGGGAGATTTTCTTTAGTTCATCCATAGATAATAACTAAACGGATACCTTGTGAGAAAAGTAGACCCAGGTGACTTTGTAATTTAAGGGTCTTTGCATACAGACCGTGGGCATCTAAAGCACATGACGCATGTCAGGAAAGCACTGATAGACATAGGAAAGATGGTCATGAAATAGAAAAATGGGGGGGGGGGATGCCCTTGTTTATTCACACATACTGGCTTGTATTCAACCCTCTTATCAAAGCTGACAGAGGTCAAGGTGTCTTCTTATCTGTGAGGAATTACACACTTGACAATGATGCTGAACTCTGTACAGAACACTAATTGTGACTTTTTTTTTTTACCACAGTATTTGTGTGGGGGCAGTGGTGCCTTAATGGTTAGGGAAGCGCTTGTAATTGAAAGATTGCAGGTTCGAATTTCCAACCAACAAGGTGCCACTGAGGTACCCTGAGCAAGGTACTGCCCGTAAGCACTGCTCCCCAGGCGCTGAATTAGCTGCCCCCTGCTAGGTCACATTGCTACATATGGGTTAAATGCAGGGGACACATTTCGTTGTTGTGCACTGTGTGCTGTGGTGTGTCAGCAATGACCAGTGATCACCTAATTCTACATGCGTTTTTCAACTGATTTGCAGTGTTATTTGTATAGCTTTTATTTATTGGAATATCTAATTGTTTTGAGAGTACTCATTAACAACAGCTGCTTAAACAATCATTTATTATTAAATGCAAGCGTTTAAGCTTCAAAGGAAGCTTTTTTTTGGTAACCTCATGTAACGTTTTTTGTTTACTTTTTTATGAAGGTTTTTTTCCAGAACATTTCACAACATTTAGTGTTTGTCAGAATCCACGTGGTTTTTTTTCTTACCTAACTGGGGTTAAAAGTACATTCTCAAACGTCTTAACGGTTTTTTTTTTTTTTTGTGCTGTGGCGAGTTGTACTTTCAATTTGAGCTTCTTGCCGATGTTGCACAACCGCTTGTTCGTGCATCATCGTGCGCGAAACGCACCCCGGCACTTAAGCCGCAATCGGAAGCGGCAGCGGACCTGCAGCAGTTCTCGGTCGAAGCGGCTGCCTGCCAGCCTGCAGACGCCATAAACAACTTAAGGTAAGTGAGGGTTTCGGCGATGTAAAACATCACCCTTCCAAGAGAAAAAGGTGCTTCACTGGCACATGGCTGATGAATAAAATCTCCAGTCTGATTTTGCACACTCACGTATGTGTGCTAAAGGACCAATTTCCTCAGTCATTGCATTACAATATCATTGCATCTTTCTTAAGCTATATTTTATATCACCTACATTTTTCTGTTAGTATAATTCGCATAACATTTTTACAGTCCCACATTTTGATGCATCTATCCCGCTGCCTCCACTGAATGCATAGAATAGACAATACTTATAGTTTGTCTTGTGTGTTAAAACGTTCGTGAATTGAATAGAGAATGCTTCTACCTACTGTTGCGACCTTATCGTATTTGGAAAACATATGGGTGGTGTCTGCCCACACTACCGTGATGTCATAGGGAGAGTGAAACCCAGCCCCTATGTTTGGCGTCGTAATCCCGGTATCCTTTCATACAATCAACGCATAGTCTATTGGTCATCATTCACATTATCTCTCTAAAAGACAGTATAACGATGGTTCAATGCAAAACTGATTTGTTTCCATTAAGCAGGACACCAGTAACTCGTCTGTCTTTTTTCAGAGCCTTCTTTATATATCACGTCATTTTTTTTAAATTCTGAAATAGTGTTCTCCGTTTAATCCGTAGGTCTCTAGTTACACGAGCCTGTATTTTTACACGGTATACTTCTGCTACTGGTTCACATCCATAGAATGTGTCCTTTTAAGCCTGTTACCGTATTATCAGATTACAACCTACGGAAATGGAACAAGTGGCTAAAAATGGGAACGGACGGAAGGTGATATCAGTGTTATTATTTTTAGTGAACCTGACTTTTAATTTATAAATTGAGAAGTTCGTATTATAGCCAATATTATTTTAATATAATTGATCCTTTCAGTAGAATGAAAATAAACTTGTCGGTTTTATTTATCTTATACAAACAAGCACCACAAGTAGCCTATTCGGCGATAATAAGCGTGGCCAAGTCGTTGGAAACTTTTTATTTAGGCTTAAGCGTTATAGCCATAGTATGTCTTGGGATTATGGGTCCTGTATTTCAGTTTCAAATTCATAAACCGTTGCATTCGATAACTAAACCAGAAGTTTTGTTATGACTAATTGCTGGTTCAGGCGTATTCACTCTCTCGTAAGGTGGGGGGTTTATAGCGGGTAGTCAACAGCAGTGTGGGCGGTCTTTGCCTAAATCATGCCCCGTCGGTATCCATATATGGTTCGTGGCGTCACAATCCGGAGGTTCCATTCGTATAAAGCAGACAGAGCGGAATCCCCTTAGAGGAAATGTGGATACAGACGCACCGGAGAGTGCAGCTCACTCCGTTCTCTAGCCCCATGTAAGCATAGTTGAATACATTTAATTCTCTTTCAGTATTATCAGCTGTGAAGTGGCAAGCAATATGAAGGTCAAAACAATAGATTGCCGGCGTCTTAAGAAAATTTTAAGGAAGGAACGTGGAAACTGCCTCATTGTGGATTGTCGACCGTATTTTTCTTTTACGAATTCAAGTATAAAAGGTTCATTCAACGTTAACTTGAACTCCGTTATCCTTCGGAGGTCCCGGGGTGGCCCGGTACCTCTTCATTTTGTTATCCCGGATGAGAGAGCGCAGTACCAACTTCGAGAGGGTACGATTTCGGCGATTGTGGCATTAGATGACAAAACGTCCCACTGGCAAAAGCTGAAAAAAGACAGTATAGCACAAATTGTTATAAATACATTGTCACATCTTGCAAGTGGAACAAACATCTGCTTTCTTAAAGGTGAGTAACTGTTGTGGTTTTACCCATTCGTGAGCAATCTTTTGTCTGAACTCGTCCGCTGGTCAAGTACTAACAAGGCTTTGTGTTCGGAACGAATATTTAAAATTAAACGTTAAAACTGATGTCTTTGGTTTTCCACAATTTTAAGGTCATATTTGACCGTTTTATATTAGAGAACAGTGGCTGATTTTTTTCAATGGTTGAAATATTACAGTAGTTCAGGGGTAAGAATGTAAGAAAAAAATATATTCAGACGTAATCCTGCTGTTTGAAAATGTTCTTGTGAAATAAACAGTCATATTGTTTATCATAAAGTAGCATGTTGATCACGTTGCAGATATTTGGTTGCTACAATCGACCGAGGAATGTTTGATCTGTGGGATGAACTTAAAACGCGCGCTACGTCAAACGGGTGTCGGTGACTCAGGCTGTGATCACACAGATGTCAGCGAGGATCCTTTAGCTATTGTATTTGGTTTCGTTGCGCATTTTTTTTGTAACTTATCATTTGTTGAAATATCGATGCCAAAATATTGAAGCCAATTTAGAAAATCTCTTTCATGATTTTAAAGTTACAACGTGAAGACATTAATGTCATGACATCAGTTTAAGCTGTTTTCTTGAATAAGTTTGCCATACTCCGAATCTCAAGATCCTGTTATGACTATAAAATTTAAAAGACAAAACCGTCTCAACAATGTGTTCTCTGTGTGGGAATAATAAGGGGAAACGGCAAAACAAATCTGGGCATTATCAGCAAGAGGGGCCAAACTGAATGGCCTTTTTATGCTTTTGTCCGATAGGAGGATATGAGACCTTTCATTCCCAGTACCCTGAACTTTGCACGGAGTTGAAACCTGGCCCACCGACGGGAACCGAAACCGAAAAAATGGTCGGGATCAACTTGTGTGAGAAACTCGGCGCCCAGCACAAACCAGATTACGATCAGGTACGGAAGAGGAGAGACGCTCGCGTTTCCTTGCAGCAGCCCGATTTCAGTGTGGCCATTTCCCCCCTTGGCAATAAATTCCTCCCGCATGCATTTGAATTGTCAAATACCTTTGAAAGTGCACATTCGAACCGATCATAGCTGTGCGTGTATATAAACAATAAACGTAATCAAAACTGTGACTATCATAGGGTATCAGAAAGTGTGTTCATCTCAGATGGGGGAGACGTCAATAACTACATAAAGTTTTTCAGACAGCGGTTATCATAATAAAGAAAAATTCCAAAGTTGCTGTTGGTAGTGTACCTTATTTAATATAAAGATTTAAGTAAGACAGTGGTTTATTTGATAGCTTGAAACAGGCCTGTATTTTGTGGCACGTTTATCAGTAAAGAGAGACCAGTATTTGTATCAGATGATATGCTTGTGTGTCAGCTAAAACCACACGCTCGGCTGGAATTTGTACAGGAAACAATGTTTACAGGATTATGATTAAGCACTTACTGTCTGGCTTACTGGTTTAACGGCATCCAGGTCATCCTGTAAAATGGCGGAATAAAATCTAGAGATAGTTACGGATACCAGCTTAATATAGGGAGAGAGACACGGAGGCCTTTTCGTCTGCAAATACTCTGAGTTCACACCTGTCGCATCTTAATTTATTCCAAGGCTAAAACGGTGATCTGCTTTCATTAAAACGGTAGACTAATCATTTGTCATTACTTAAACGGATTAAACCAACTGTGCTGCTTTCTAGTCACATGATTCCCATAATCCTCCCACGATTTCTTGTAAAGGAGTCCCTAACATTCCACACCGTATAGTGCTCTCAATGAAACGCGGTGCTCCTCTGACGTAGCTCTAAAGGGCGATTGGTAGGAAGTACGACGATTGTGACTAGGTCACCCTGTGAAACTCACCAACACATGATAACAGGAGTGACCACTCACAGATCCGGTTTCATAAACATCCATCAGCTGTCAACGCTGCCTTAGGAGATACTATCAGTGATTCTTGACCTTGCAGTCTCTCCGCATGTTTTTGAATTTAGCCGTTAAGAAAGGATTCGTTCTTCGTTGTTGTTCATTTGCATGTCTTTCATTTTATCTGTTTCTGAAATCTCATTTGTACTGCACTCTCTTCCAGGGCAAGCCTGTAGAGATCCTGCCTTTCCTATACCTTGGTAGTGCCTACCACGCCTCCAGACAAGACTACCTTGATGACCTTAACATCACAGCTTTGCTGAATGTGTCCCGAAGAGACACAGAGCAGTCCAAGGGCCACTGCAATTACAAATGGATTCCAGTGGAGGACAATCACACAGCGGACATCCACTCTCATTTCCAGGAAGCCATTGACTTCATTGGTAAGCACTATTTTCCCCTTGGACTTAATTTGCTCTTTCAATATAAGAGGCAATGTTACACTGAGATATGAAGATCCATACAATAAAATACTTGCAGCGGTGTTGATGGACATCACTCATTCATAAAGTTCCATCTCTGTGATTATTATTCATCATAAGTTACAAATAACTTATTTTTTGAGATTTTATCTCTGAGAATGAAAGCATAGACATTGTCATTTTCGCCTTATGCTGGGATTAATAGCAATTCATCTAAGAATTTAAGGACCATATATATTGTTCTCCCTACTCCAATTTTAAACCACATTATAAAGTTCACCAGCATTTCCCAAACATTTGAGAGACATCCCAGCTGCCATGCAGATAGTATAACTGTCCTTAAAAACCGCAGAGGGCTTAAATAAGAATTTCTTATTGCTGCTGTGAATGAAGCAGGCAGGGCTGCCGTTCTCATTTATCTCGCATCGCCTTTTCCCACGTCCTGCAGGGGATTAAGCTACTGTTATGTGGGCTGCTCTTGATTTCTTTGAAGAAGGTACTTAATGAAGGTGTCCTCTTCCTTAACCCTTTGTACTTCATGGCTGGGTGTGACCGCCACGTTACTAAATTGGGTTTCTGCTGAAGATGGGTGTGGGCTAAGGTTGTTTATCTCGGGCAGGTGTATTTTTGGCTTGGAGGCAAGTAGGGAAAGGACCTGAATAGGGGAGACAAAAAGAACTAGGTAACAGTAATAGCCATACAAAGACGAGAACTGAACTATTTACTGACCTACTGTGTGTGTCTGTCAGTGCGGGGGGGTGGGTAGAAAATGACCTGAGGTAATCTTCTTCCTGATGCGGAACAGTGCTGCGCTATTGTCGACTTTAGTTCACAGCTAGTGAATTTGCTGCTTGATCTTTCAAAACCTTTAAGTAGGCATAGAGATGTGGGCAAATTGCACAGAACACAATAGGTGGGTCTTTAAACAGGCATTCTGCCTCCGCCATTGGATGGTTCTGGCTTCTATCTTGGTTACGGGGATCTGAATCCTAATAGCTATTCAGCTGGGTCCTTGATGTATTGTTGATGTAAGAATAAATCAGGGATTGAAGGGAGGGAGGGAGAGAAAAAAGGCCTCTGAGTAATGGGTGGTGATAAATTGCAGCGCTTCGTGTGCAGCAAGCCAGTGAGTCATGGGTCACGTAGGTAGCCACAGGTGGATATGGGCAGAAGCTGCATGATTGCGGAAAGTTTCATCGAATGACAGGTACTCTCCAGGTTGGAGGAGCTGCCAACTAAGAAGCTAGCCAGCATCATACTCATTCCATCGTGATGGTTTCCAGCATCCACCCCTCCGCTGAATTTCAATATTTGAATCTGTTACCCATAATGCACTGTTGTCCTGATTTGACAACTGAAACTTGATATGAATCTGAGATGTGAAGATGGCATCCTGTTAACATTATGCAAGTATAATTTTATCAGTTTCTTTTTCTTGTCTTCTAGACTGCGTAAAGCAAGCAGGAGGAAAAGTCCTTGTCCATTGTGAAGCTGGGATCTCCAGGTCACCCACCATATGCATGGCGTACATCATGAAGACCAAGAGGCTGCACCTGGAGGAGGCGTTCGACTTCATCAAGCAACGGCGAGCGCTTATCTCCCCCAACTTTGGCTTCATGGGCCAGCTGCTCCAGTTTGAGTCTGAAGTTTTTTCCACCGCGTCTCCAACCTCTGCTGCCCCCTGCAGTCAAGATACTGTCTCATTCTTATCAAAGGACTTCACCTTTAACAAAAACTATGAATCCTCTGTGTTTACGTTCCCCGGGGCCTTCCTGGCACCTATACCCCTCCAAACACCAGTTCACCAGTTTAAGTTGAGTCCAATAACTGCACTTCCTTAATGTTGCTGCTTGGCCTCCTACTTGTCTCCGAATACTTGAAAAACAAAAATGTTCAGCCGTTGTACAAGTCATTGAAATGATGAAGCTTGTTTTGCTTGAAAGAGAGAGAAAAAATTTGAGAAAGTATTTTGAAAGGACCGAGGACAAGGCAAATCTGGTGGGTCTTGAAATCCATACACACACTGATGCTGTTACCTTTGATATATGTGTAGTAAACAGGATTATATAATTATAGCAATAGCTGCCTTACCTTGAAGTTCCTATTACCTATTCACAGAGTGTGGAAATGATTTTTTTAATTTATTATTCTTGTTTTTTACAATTTCTGTGAAAAGGTTAATAAAACATTCTTGCACAATGTGACAAAGACTTTGTTTGCTTTTACACTACAGGGACACGATACATTAACCATACACAAACGTAAATAATTTAAATCAGTTACATGTACCTGAGATTTGATACTGAATGCATCTTATTAGACCATCGGATTAAAAAAAAAAATGGTATGACGTCATATTAATAAAAATGACGGCATAGTAACAAAATGTACTTACAATTTGCTAAAATGTTACGTAAACTACGACATAAAGTAAACTAATCAAATGAAATCGTGTCAATTACGTTTTCAGGAGGAACAATAGGGTCTGCAGTACTATTTGTTACACGCAATTGATAAACAGGAAGAATACAGGAAATAGGAATATAGGAAACGGGCCACAAAAAAATGGCCGTTGTCGCTGAGGATTCATTGGAGGGAAATGAATAATTCTGAGCTAACAGGTAGCCAATGTAGTGATGAAATCTGTTGCAGGCAAAGGTTGCGGCGCAAAAGCCCTAATCCGCCTGACTCTGGTGATAAATATTTGGAGGTGGTTCACAGACATTCCCACGCCGACAGCGTTCCTTCCCCGCTACGCACAGACGGCGTCTCCATCATCTTCATCGAGAACATTGAGTCACGCTGCAACAGGGGCGGCGCGGTGGCTGCTGGTGCCTCACGCCCCTAGGGCTGGGAGCGCGCAGCCGTAATCGCACGTATTGTTAGATTAGATGAACTTCATTGATCCCAGAGGAAGATTATTGTGCACAGACCTACATTTAAAGGAAAGCTGCCAAGACAGTACAATCAAATACATGCAGTCCAAACAAATATAAAAAGTGCACCCAGAGCTCTTCATTGCCAGCAATTGGTAGTGGTTCGGTGCAAACAGTGAAACCAGAGACGACTACAGTTAACGGGACAGTGCAAACATGAATGAAGTACAACTGTCCACTGCAAACATCACAGATGTTATAATGTAATGCGGTTAAAAAAAGAGCGCAAAGAATGCTGAAAAATAGAATTTTACGGAATAAGAATGAAATATATGCTAGGAAAACTTTGGAATAATAAATTGGGGAGTAGTATATGTACAGTTACAGGACAGACAAGACCGGACTTTTACTATAGCAGAGATGAGATGCTTCCGAACGCGATATGTCGGGGGTTGGGGAGTGGCGCGCCGGGAGGAGGCGTCGGAGTGTAGGATAGCGCAGGTTGGAGGGATAAACTGGCAGCCATTCTGAGCCGGTGGCTAAAAGTGCTCCAAGAAGGCGCCCTGCGAAGCGGGTGGGCAGAACTGTCCATAACGTGCTCCAACTTTACCAAATACCTTAACATTAGATAAAAGTAGTACATTCTTTTATTTAATTCTGTAAAAATTCAACGAATTAAGCCACCGAAAGAAAATTCATGTTTTACTGTATAGCGCGGAATTTTATGTATTTATGTATGTATTTATGTTCTCTTAACAGTTCATCATAATCATATATCTCAACCTACTTCAAATTTACTGGCGGGTCGGTATCTCATGCTATAGTGCTTTCGCGCCTAAGGTCTTATCCTTGGTAGATACCAAGTGAAAAACTAGGGGTGACTGTAGAGTAAAAAATATATATTTTATAATTCCCCATAATATCACCGCAATGTACTAATGTGTCTAAATTTCTTGAAACAAAAGTACAGTGAAATTATTTAGAGAAAGGAATGTTCGTCCACGCAACTATAAATATACAAAGAGGTTTAGATGTAGTTTCCCCCTATTTTTGTCCATTGCACGGTTCACTCCTTGGCCCCGCCCCCGTCGCCATTTTACTTGTTATCTGTTTTGTGTAGGCAATCTGAACAATTAGTAGTTTTGGGGTTTTCAAATTTCAATTTGACATAATTAAACTTTTTTGAAGCAGCCCTTCCTTTTGTGGAGGAGGAGGCGGGCGTGTTCCGTTTTGTGGGTGATTTGATCTGAGGGAAAACAGTGCAAACCCAGCCATGTACATTAAACAGGTAAGCTAGCTAAGCTAACTTTTGCTAGTTAGCTACTAGTCAAATTCGACGTTCTGCTTAAAACTACGTTATTGCGTTTAATTGCACGACGAAGAATTACATGCAGCTAAATCTCTTACAGAGACAATGCATAACAGTATTTAAACGTCGCAAGAACAAAAGTTGCTAATTGCTATTTCGCGTTAGCGCAGATCGTAGCAATGTGACGTGAGCTGAGCGCTTGAATAAGCGTCCGGCCAGGTATCTAGGAGCTGCTAAGTTATTACCACATTAACGCCTTAGTCTTTTAAAATTGACTATTATTGGCAAATAAACCTTACGATGTAGGTATTTCTTTGTAGTCCTGCTCCATTTCCACAGTGGTAACTAACTATGCGAATGAACGGCCATTCTCTACTTGAGCAATTTTGATAGCTGTTCGTTAATGCTGCACTGTGACACCTTTGAGAGAGTTTCTATGCTTTACAAGTTTCTTAAACATTGTTACAACTGCGAAGTACGCAACGTGAACTTGTGGTATAATTCTGGTGAAATTTAAATTAATTTCTTTTTTGTGATAAGATAACTGCCGATTGTTTAATTGGTAAATAAGGTAATAATGTTACTGTTAGAAAATGTTCCACCTGCTTTGTGCAACAAAGTACATGTATTAATCTATCTGTTGCCTTTAAAATATAATAGCACTACTAATTAGTACTGGCTAAAAAACACTTAATTTTAGTTTATGATATAGATGCCTAACTTCTCTGAATTACTTCTGTCTTTTAGGTCATTATTCAAGGATTTCGAAGTTACAGGGATCAAACTGTTGTCGATCCGTTTAGTCCGAAGCACAATGTCATTGGTGAGTTTATGTAATGTCTCATTGGGGGTCCCTCAACCTCATTGGGCTGTGAATCTCATTCTCTGCCGACTTTTTCTTCCTGTTTGTAGTGGGGCGAAATGGATCTGGGAAAAGTAACTTTTTCTATGGTAAGTAATCCTTATCCGGTTTACTAAGTTCTGCTGTGAAGGACTCCGGTACTCTTGTCTGGGTTGCCAGTTTTTGATAAGGCTGGATAGACGGCGTTATGTGTAATGGTCAGT
Source organism: Isichthys henryi (assembly GCA_026776945.1). Lineage (NCBI taxonomy): Eukaryota > Metazoa > Chordata > Actinopteri > Osteoglossiformes > Mormyridae > Isichthys > Isichthys henryi. The sequence goes on from JAODJX010000043.1 coordinate 4,495,705, forward strand.
CACTAGTGACAATGTGCAAGTGATATACATTTTTGGCACACATGTATGAATAGTAAACTGGATATTTAACTGGGCCGTTGACAGTGGTATAATACGGTTGTCATGTGTATAATGTATTATTGCTCGACTAACACTCTGTGTCCCCGTACAGCCATCCAGTTTGTGCTCAGTGACGAGTTCAGCCACCTCCGTCCAGAGCAGAGGCTTGCTCTGCTGCATGTGAGTGCTGTGCATTCTTCGTCTTTCATTTATTTACTCGCTCACCTGCACTGCCTCGTGTGCAATTCACCACTTGCTCTCCCTGTTTCAGGAAGGGACTGGCCCTCGTGTCATCTCCGCTTTCGTGGAAATCATATTTGACAACTCGGACAACAGGTTGCCGGTAAGCCCTCCAACGTAAATTCAAAGCGGTTCTAATACGACTTTAATCATTTGGTGCCTGTGTCTGGAAAGTCATTAATTCAGATCTCACGGCTAGCAGAGTAACCCTTACGCTGCTGTGCCCTTGAGCAAAGCCCTTAGCCCAGTTGTTCCTGGGACACTGGATGTTAGCTGACCATGCACTCTGAGCCCAAGCCTTGTGCTAACCTGTATTTATTCATATTTTTATATGATACATGAATATCCTTGTGTGTCTCTTGGAGCGTAAGGTATAGTGTGTGAAAATTACCCACTTTTCCTGTGGGAATAAATTAAGTGTCTCTATTCTATTCTCCTTGCTATTACTTTGAATGATTTATGTTTTCCCATGTGTTAAGTAGAGATCTGCATTGTTGACAGTGTGTCTTAGTTGAATTGTTAAGCGCTGCATTTCCTTGTAGATCGACAAAGAAGAAGTGTCACTGCGTCGTGTAATTGGAGCCAAAAAGGATCAGTACTTCCTGGATAAGAAAATGGTGACGTGAGTACTGCTTTCTTCATGTAGAGGCATTTTGTTGATGACCATACAAAATTGCCTTGACCTACTTGTAATGTCAAACCGTGAGAGCATAATTCAGATGTAAACTTCAGATGACGTCAGTGCCTCTGTGCCAAAAAAAAGTTACAATAAAGTAGGGGCACAATGACGTACCCAAGCAAGATTATTTTTGGTGTGGGAACAAGTACCAAAGAGATCGGAATTGTCTGTGTTCTAGGAAAAATGATGTCATGAATCTCTTGGAAAGTGCCGGCTTTTCCCGCAGTAATCCGTATTACATCGTGAAACAAGGAAAGGTAACGGACCAGTGCTTTTGATTTTTTTTTTTCTTCTTCTTGTTACACTGGCACGTCAGTGTTCATGCATGTGCACCTTTTATTTTGCATTTTGTTTAAGCAAGTTAATTTGCTAAAAGCAGAAATCGATTGGCGGCCTTCTTAGAAGTTCACGAGTTTCTCGCATGCGCTGCTGCAGTCAGGAAAACACTTGTTGTTGACTTCAGATCAACCAAATGGCGACAGCCCCAGACTCTCAGCGTCTGAAGCTGCTGCGGGAGGTAGCAGGGACCCGAGTGTACGATGAACGCAAAGAGGAGAGCATCTCCCTCATGAAGGAGACAGGTAAACCTGTACTGGAGGGGCATGACGACAGAGGGCAAAGAGGCTGAAGCCGTGGGCCAGTAGAATGTTCGTCTTTGTACCTGATTAACGGTCATGATTCATAACTAGAGATGGGGAAGACGAGTCATCTTAGTTCTGTTTTAATTCTACAAAACTTTGCTTCAGTGCATTTCGACGACTGTGCATTATAATTATTTTTGATATTTACCCATCAGAGGGGAAGAGGGAGAAAATCAACGAGCTGCTGAAGTATATCGAGGAGCGTCTGCATACTCTGGAGGATGAGAAGGAGGAGCTGGCTCAGTATCAGAAATGGGACAAGATGCGGAGGGCCCTGGAGTACACCATCTATAACCAGGAGCTGAACGAGACCCGCGCCAAGCTGGATGAGGTGTGCCTGGCCGACGCAGGGCATCGGCGCGGGACCAACGATTCCTCTGCTCCTTCAATTCGGTCGCTAATCGCGTGCGTCGTTTCTGCCCCGTGATGTGTCGGTTCTTTGTGTTGTCCAGCTGTCCACCAAGAGGGAGACCTGTGGGGACAAATCGAGGCAGCTGCGTGACGCCCAGCAGGACGCCCGGGACAAAGTGGAGGTAAAGGGCCGCCTTCTCGCCCGTCTCGGCGCGGGGGAGGTTAGGGGATTCACCAGTAACGTCTTAACGGCGTGCGTTCAAGAGTGTCAAAATCTTTCGTCCTCCCTCCCAGGCTGAATCTTTTTCATGGACTGATATGAACAGAGGGGGAGGGGAGGGGAAGGGGGGGGCGGGGCCCAGGCCCATCTTTGGGATTCCAAAAAGCTGCATGATGTTTCTGCATTTCCTGCTGATCGCTGTGGCCGCCCTTGCATTTCACTTCCTATCTGGAAACATGCCACCACTTTTATTTTGCTCCCTCCCCCTCCCCCCCCCCAAAAGGAGACGGAGCGTTTGGTCCGGGAGCTGAAGTCCAAGATCTCCGCCATGAAGGAGGAGAAGGAGCAGCTGAGTGCGGAAAGGCAGGAGCAGATCAAGCAGCGGACCAAACTGGAGCTGAAGGCCAAAGACCTGCAGGACGAGCTGGCGGGCAACAGCGAACAGAGGGTGCGGAAGCCTCCGCCTGCGTCATCGCGGCTCAGGCGCCGGATCAAGAGCGCCGGGATGGCAGCGCTCCTTCAGAGCCACATGGCCGCTTGCCGCTTATTTGTCCCATCTTATTTATTTATTTCCGGGGAGCCGTGTTAGGGGAGGCCGGCGAGGCTGAGTTTGCGTGGGGTTGTTGTGGGCTGGCGAGGCCTGGATGCCAGCCACCTGACTGCTCTGGCAGGCCGCCGGGGATGCTGGGAAGGCGCCCATATGACCGTGGGGCTTCTGCCTCAGTTTTTATTGTGGAGCTGGGAGTTTATGCCGGGTCGCCACGCTCGATGGCCGGCCTGTCACAGCTCCGCTTTGTCTTATCGCCCTTGGTTCTGGCGGGGAGCGATACTTCCAGATTTTCAGCACGGCTGAATATTTCTGCTTCTCGGCTGACCTCGCGCTACCCGGGTTCATCCGAGTCGGGCCAGTTGCTGGCGTTTTCTTCCGTTACGACTTCTAGAACGTTACACCGAAGCCCAGCAGGACCAGTGTTGTGAAGCGGTGTCGTTTTCATTTGATTAGAAACGACTGCTCAAGGAGCGTCAGAAGCTGCTGGAGAAGATAGAGGAGAAACAGAAGGAGTTGCAGGAGACGGAGCCCAAGTTCAACACGGTGAAAGAGCGGGAGGAGAGAGGCATCGCCAGGTCGGTGTGACGCAGCTGCACGCAGAGCCAGCACATCGCTGGGTATTTTCAGATGATTCGTGTTTGTTAGGAATTCATGAAAAAACAGGACTTTTAGGAAGTGTGGGCAAGACATTTGCTTTCATGTTTCTTATGCCGGCTTTTGACAGCTTGTGATAGGCTTGTTTGATATTGCTTGATCCAGTGTGTTTCCAGTACCTTTGTATTAACATTCATTGCTCCTGATAGGTGTGTGTTTGGGACATAGACAGAGAGGACAGACTAAATCTCTTCCTTTTATCTCGACAGGTTGGCCCAGGCCACACAGGAAAGGACGGACCTGTACGCCAAGCAGGGCCGTGGCAGTCAGTTCACCTCCAAGGAGGAGAGAGACAAGTGGATCAAGAAGGAGCTGAAGTCCCTGGACCAGGCCATCAATGACAAGAAACGGCAGATAGCCGCCATCCACAAGGACCTGGAGGACACTGAGGCTAACAAGGAGAGGAACCTGGAGCAGTACACTGTACGAAACGTCCTCCGTTCAAAGCACCTGTCACATTTTACTCAATTTAACCGTTGCAGCACCCGACCTTCGACCCGCCAGCGGTTATTCTCACGCGTGTAGTGATCTTTATACTTTCGTGTCTTTTAGAAACTGGATCAGGATTTAAACGAGGTGAAGACTCGTGTTGAAGAACTGGACAGGAAGTATTATGAGGTGAAGAACAAAAAGGATGAGCTTCAGAGCGAGAGAAAGTAAGACGTTTTCTTAGAGGCTCTGCGTGTTTTCGTTTTTCCAGTTTGTGGGTTTTTTTATTTTTATTTTTAAATTATCAGACTGTATTTATGTCGCCTTGTTGCGGTGTCATGACATCTAACGTGTGCCGTGTTAGACCACGCAAGAATAGATCATGTTATATGCAGAACGAGCCCCCGGGTGGCTGTGTGACTCTGCTTTTTCCAGCAGCCTGTGGTACCTGTGACGAAGGTACCAGAAATGGCGGATTGCATGTAAACCGATGTGACGGTGGGGTATCGTGGATTAAAGCTCTGGGGGAGTGTGGTTTTCTGAGCTCTGCTTTGTCTCCCGCCCCCAACCCCCACAGCTACCTGTGGAGGGAGGAGAATGCGGAGCAGCAGGCCTTGGCCGCCAAGAGGGAGGACTTGGAGAAGAAGCAGCAGCTTCTGCGGGCGGCCACGGGAAAGGTCGGCGCAGTTCTTCCTGCCGCCTCGTGGGGGCGCTGCTGATGACTGGCATTCGCATAAGCGTGAATGACTCGTTTTCTCTCTGGGCAGGCCATTCTAAACGGCATCGACAGCATTAACAAGGTGCTGGAGCACTTCCGTAGGAAGGGCATCAACCAGCACGTCATTAACGGTTACCATGGCATCGTGATGAACAATTTTGAGTGCGAGCCTGCTTTCTACACTTGTGTCGAAGTGACCGCCGGAACCAGGTGAGTAGGCCTGCCCTCACGGCCCGCCCTCACCCCACACCCAGTGTGAAGACTAGCTGTACATTTTTTCCATCATAATTAATGAATGCAGTGTGGGTATTGACCCTATATTTTATTTCCATTAGGCTGTTTTACCACATTGTGGAAACTGATGAGGTCAGCACCAAGATCCTGATGGAGTTTAACAAAATGAATCTCCCTGGGGAAGTGACCTTCCTTCCTCTCAGCAAACTGGACGTCAGAGACACGGCCTACCCAGAGACCAACGTAAGCGCCGCGCCTCAGTGTTTACTGCAGATTCAGCTCTGCTCTGTTTTCGTGATTCAGTGGGTAGTGTGTTTTATTTATAATGCTTAGTGTTTTTCTTGGACACGTCACTGGTTTTTGTGTCCCGAGAAGTTTTCAGGCCTTAAGACACAAAATCTATTTTGTGTTGTTCTCACCTCTGCATTATCACAGCTCTTAAAACTGCAACGCTTTTAATGTCCTCTTCATGGTACCAGCAGTGCTTCGTCCTCATTGGTTGCTGTTACGCCGTTACCTGGCAGCGGACTGCATGTGCTTATTGTAGAGCTTTATATTCCAAATAACCTCCAGCGGCTGTGATTCAACCACACATCTTTGGTATTTGGGGTTAATCCAGTCTTGTATTGGATTTGCCAAGTTATTAAAGAATGACTCATCATGTTGGCCTTATTTACGTTTCCAGGATGCAATCCCGATGATCAGCAAGTTGCGGTACAATCCCAAATTTGACAAGGCATTTAAGCATGTTTTTGGGAAAACCCTGATTTGCCGCAGCATGGAGGTTTCCACTCAGCTAGCCAGGGCTTTCACCATGGACTGCATCACGCTGGAAGGTGGGTCTTAACAGAGGCCCTTGCAAAATATGACCAATTATGTAAAATGCAGGGGTAGCTGCATAGATACATAGCATTCATCCAGGGCTTAAGACTCACTCAATGTGCTTCTGCGAAAGGCTGGCATACTGCTGGAGGAAATGGACTTCTTTTGCTCATGCACGCGTGTCATGTGCCTGGTTTCTATGCAGGTGACCAGGTGAGCCATCGGGGGGCTCTCACAGGGGGGTACTACGATACCAGGAAGTCCCGACTGGAGCTGCAGAAGGACATGAGGAAGGCTGAGGAGGAGCTGGGCGAACTAGAGGCCAAGCTGAATGAGAACCTACGGCGCAACATCGAACATATCTTTGCCAGGCGCTTTCTTACGGGGTGGGGGGGGGGGGGAACAGGGTGTGCGACTGTCACGACTGTTCGCTTTGCGATGGTGTTTGTTTGTGACGGGGAGGCCAAGGGATTTAAGGCAGCATTTGTTTCTTGAGCAGATCGGGAGCGTGCAAGACGGATTAGCAGATGTCAGAAAGCCTGTCGTGTGAGTCATCGGCACCATCGTCCATTAGTAGATGATTGATTGGACACCCTGCGTCGTGTCCTTTGATGCGCTGTGTGTGTGTGTGTGTGTGTGTGTGTGTACATCAGTCGGATTGGTCACAGCAGACCTAGAGGACATCTGACTCATGGGAACCAGTGTTAAGCTCATGGATATTAACCTGAAAGCATGAGGGGCTGGGAGATTATAGTAACCTCATAGCGCCCCCTAGTGTGTCACATGGTAGCCGCTCCTCCAGGATATGGCGTCGCATTCCTTAGCGACCTACACGCATCAACAATGAGATCGATCAGCTGATGAACCAGATGCAACAGATCGAGACCCAGCAGAGGAAGTTCAAGGCCTCGCGGGACAGTATCCTGTCCGAGATGAAAATGCTGAAGGAAAAGAGGCAGCAGTCGGAGAAAACCTTCATGCCCAAGGTGACGGGCCATTCGCTGTACAGGGTCACATGACGGCTTCAGCCCGATTTTATAGGGCGACATCTGAGCATGCTCAGTAGCGACCCTGACATTTGGATATCTAATGGTATAAAAGTGATGCAATGCTTTTGGAGTACTGGTGCTGTGCAATACTATTGTAAGTACATTTCATGGCAGTGCTTTGGCTAATCGCTCACTGTAACGTGTGGATACTTTCCATCCCCCACTCAGCAACGGAGCTTGCAGAGCCTGGAGGCGAGCCTTCATGCCATGGAGTCGACACGCGAGTCCCTGAAAGCGGAGCTGGGGACAGATCTGCTGGCTCAGCTCAGTTTGGAGGACCAGCGGCGGGTGGATGACCTCAACGATGAGATCCGGCAGCTGCAGCAGGTGCGCTACCTTCATTTTTATTATTTTTTTTAATATTTATTTTATTGCGCTGCCCCGAGAACACCCCCGGATCAGGCTGTGGTGACTCAGTTGAAGTTTCAGCATTCAGGGCTGTAGCATGGCTGTGCGGTATGCCCATGGGCTTCTCGGCCCGCTGCAGATGTATCTATACATCACGCATAATACTGCTTGTTTACCAAACGCTTACATATTTGCAGGAAATACAGTAAAATGTGACTAAAAAAGGTTTTATTATTTTGCCGATGTAGGACAACAGGCAGCTGCTGAACGAGAGAATCAAGCTAGAGGGGATCATGACCAGAGTGGAGACGTACCTGAACGAGAACCTCAGGAAGCGTTTGGACCAAGTGGAACAGGTGGGTTTTGTCGGCTGAGGATGCCGACGTCGCATTTCTTAAAGGCGTGTGACCTGTGACCCTCAGCCTTTCCTCCACGCAGGAGCTGAATGAGCTCAGGGAGACGGAGGGAGGGACAGTTCTCACTGCTACTACGTCAGAGCTGGACGGGATCAACAAACGCATTAAGGACACCATGGCGCGTTCAGAAGGTGGTTTATTTTAAGTGCAAACATTAGCATTATGCTAGACTGTATCTCAGTGAAGGTTAGGGGTGAGGTTGGCTTTTTTTTTTTTTTTTTGAAAATTCAGGTCAGGGTAGTTTTTTAATGTGGCTTAAACATGCTGTAACCCCTTGGTCCACAGATCTGGATGGACTCATTGACAAGATGGAAATTGAGGTCAAAGATCATATGAAGAGCATGGATCGCTGGAAGAACATCGAGAAGGAGCAGAATGACGCCATTAACCACGACACCAAAGAGCTGGAGAAGATGACCAACCGGCAGGGGATGTTGCTCAAGAAGAAGGAGGAGTGCATGAAGAAGATCCGGGAGCTGGGCTCACTGCCACAGGAGGCCTTTGAGAAGTACCAGACGCTCACGCTCAAACAGGTGAGGGGTGCGCTCTTCTCCGAGCCTCTCAGGACAGCTGCCCGGAAAGCCCATGCCAGCACTGTCTGGACAAGGCGTGCACTGCGCTCGCTCATGCCTCCTGTGGGCCACTTGTGTCATTTCAGCTGTTCCGAAAGCTAGAGCAGTGCAATACGGAGCTGAAGAAGTACAGCCACGTGAACAAGAAGGCCCTGGACCAGTTTGTGAACTTCTCAGAGCAGAAAGAGAAGCTGATCAAGAGGCAGGATGAGTTGGACAGAGGCTACAAGTCCATCATGGAGCTGATGAACGTTCTAGAGCTACGGAAGTATGAAGCCATACAGCTGACCTTCAAACAGGCGAGTGGCATCTTTCAGTGAGGAGTTCATTAATAAGGTCCAGTCGCTGGGTTGAGTGTTAAATCAGTGTTTCGTATGTATTAACGATCTTGGCTCCTCCCCCTCCCTGAAACCCAGGTGTCAAAGAACTTCAGTGAGGTCTTTCAGAAGCTTGTACCCGGGGGCAAGGCTACCCTGGTGATGAAGAAAGGGGATGCCGAGGGGAACCAATCACAAGATGAGGGGGAGGGTGGTGCGGAGAGCGAGAGGGGTTCGGGGTCCCAGAGCAGCGTTCCCTCTGTCGATCAGTTCACTGGAGTGGGAATTAGGGTAAGACTAGCCCCAGATTTCAAACTTTCTTAGAAACTTGTACAGTTGTCACTGCGTAGTTAAGTCTGTCATTTTGTCTCTTGGATACATTTCTTTTCGTGTATCTGAAGTCAGCCTCCAGATTTCTCACTTTGTTGTGCTTTTTATTGGCTCATAAAAATGAGTCAGACCCATTGTCTGAGAACAGTACATCTTTCCACTTAGCCCTTTATACCGAGCCTTACTGAGAAACTCGGCATGGAGGAATCTGGGATCGTAATGAACGTCTCGCGTTTTATCGTGCGGCCTGTGCTGCAGGTGTCCTTCACGGGGAAGCAAGGTGAGATGCGAGAGATGCAGCAGCTGTCAGGAGGACAGAAATCCCTGGTGGCTCTGGCCCTCATCTTCGCCATTCAGAAGTGCGACCCGGCACCCTTCTACCTGTTTGACGAAATCGACCAGGCTCTGGATGCTCAGCACAGGAAGGCCGTGTCTGGTAATTCACATTAGTCGGCCCTGTAGGCTGTCGGACCCGATGGAGCTAATGGAAGTGCACTGATTTGCTTATTGGCTACTATTGGGCGGTGTGCATTAAAATTTGCAGCGTAATGCATTTTCTTTGACATTTGACTTCTTGTTTTCCTTTCATTTTGTCAGATATGATTGTGGAACTGGCTGGACATGCGCAGTTCATCACGACGACCTTCAGGCCCGAGCTTCTGGAGTCGGCGGACAAGTTCTACGGGGTGAAATTCCGGAACAAGGTCAGCAGTGGATGAAATTGAACGTTTTGGCCGTGATTCTGAGTGTAAGTGTTCACATGTGAGATGTATTCATGCTGGATTTGCCGTTTTGCAGGTGAGTCACATTGATGTGATATCAGCGGAGCAGGCTAAAGACTTCGTGGAGGATGACACCACGCATGGATGAGCAGAAGCCCCCCCCCCCCCATCTTGCATGCACTGTTACCAGCTTTCCGGCTTTCCGTACTACTGTTTGAGCTATCTGGCACACTCCCTCTATACGTCTTCAGTAATTGTTTTCTTTCAGTACTCAGCTGAAGGGGAAAAACTGGCTAAATCCTAAACCACAGAGTAGTGGTGGTAGGCTGATTTAAATACCAGGTGCTAAATTTGTACCTAAGAATTGCCTACGGAATTGAACACAGCAGTCTGTTAAACGAAGAATTTGTATGTTCACTTCATATTTACGCCCAACATTCTTTTTTGTTTATCTTTTTTTTTATTTTTTATATATATATGGAATTGTATATCTTGCTGTTTTGAATGTTCTCGGTGTTTCAGTGCAGAACAGAAATAGAACCGGCTGTAGACTTTGTTCTAGAGGTTAAGCACCCCGATGCCATTTCCTGAATTAGTCTTTGCAATGGATGGAAAAGGCCTTACCTAAAACAAGCCAGTAATAACCTGAAGTATTCTTAGAGGACACTTTCTGGGTAACTGACCTAGCCCAGTACTGTGGGACTGGTGTGTTTGAACTCGGCACACCACATAAGCTGGGGGGTTAAGTCTCCCCCGATTTTGCTTTTCATTTCATCCTGACCTCCCTTAAAGCTGTAGCTGTCTCCAACATTTTAAACTGGCATGCATGTTCAGATTTGATTTTGTGGTTTTAAATTAATTGCCCACTCCCCCTTTTTTATTAATTTCTTATACATAATTACCTTCTAGTGTAATCTTGCATTTCCTGGTTTGTGTCTGTTTTGCTGATGTTTCTATTTTCTTGTTTTGTATTTTACTCTCTGCTCTTTGCAGTTTTAGGTAACAAGAACATAACTGGTTATAGCGCAGCATCCTTCTCGTTCGTTGTTTTTTCTTATGTTGTTAGAATAAAAACAAGCTCCACTTGAAAAGAGCTGATTGTTTACCTGTGATGTTTTCTAATTCATCTGATAATGTGTATGCACTCAAAAACGTATACTGCCTTTGAAGCAGGATGCTTAAACTGAATAGAGTAACCCCTAAGTGAATACTAATCATACGGCGTCTTACCTATTTCTCGTGCGTATGTCTACAAACATACACATACGTCCTCCGTGCGTCCTCGTCTGTGGTCATCCGCTCCGGTGGTAGGAAACGCACCGGAACTACTTGCGCGGCAGATGGCGGGAACAGCGCGTGCCGGCCGCTGCGTTTGAGTTTATTCACATCTCCGTATCGTTAAACGTGAGGTGATTTAAGCCAGTCTCGCCCAAGACGCCGGAATAAAATGGCATTCGGTCCCATCAGGTAGGAAAACGTTGTGTGTAGAGTAGCAAGATGCCTGAAACGTGGGAAGCCCTAGTGTTTGAGGGTACGGGCGCGTCCATAGGGCTCATTCATCCCCGACTATACGAGAAATGTTTCAATGCAGATGAATATTGCTGAAATTATGGTATAGAGTTAGAGCTTCTCTGCTTGCAACTCATTACTTAATATTTGTAAAAGTGTAGGGAAATATTAGTGAACTACCGATTAAAAAACTTACCCAAAAACATCTTTGCTCAGAATCAACGCACAGGCACCCTTTAACTAAAAATTCACTCTTTATTATAACGTATTTACCACAATTTATAACATGGGGGTATTTTTATAATTACCACAGAGTAGCTATTTCAAATAATTAGCCATGCTGCCGTTCGTTTGGACTATTTGTTAAACGCATGATGTCATCGATATATCGAGTAACATTCAAGTATCGCCTGACAGTATTCAGTCGTATTTCTTATCAAGATATAGCATAATGACAATTTTTATATGTTCGGCATCATTACGAACTCCAATGAACGTAATTCACAGTGTAACATGGTAACTCGTTCATATATATGAATATGTATGGGAATTGAGGTGAAATTTCCAGCATGTATTAGAATGGATCAGAACATAATTGCCTGTGCTGTAGATGAACAGTTAAAATCTGTAGCCCTGATGTGGTTTTATATGTGCTTTTTTGTGAGGATTCGGTATAGGAGTTTAGGTCTGTGGGACTGCCTGAAATGCCCTAGCAAATATGACAGGTATGGAAGAAAGGATTTGGGTATTGCTCTATATTTCAGCACACCAGGTGTCAGTATGCACCTTTTTTGTTACAAAACGGCCAAACATCCACAGAGGAAAAGAATTATGGGAAGGATCATCCATCCATCCATCCATCCATCCATCCATCCACCCACCTTCTAACCATATATTCTGGCTTAGGCAGCAAAGGGCACAAGGCTGGGATGCACCTTGAATGGGATACCAGTCCATCACAGGGCACACACTCACACCCTACAGGCAATTTTGAGACAACATTTAGTCTAACTGCATGCCTTTGTACTGTTGGAGGAAACATGCACAACACAGAACATTAAACTATGGGTACATTCCCACAGAATACAGTGATATTAAACGTTCATGTAATTCCACAAACTAGTTAGTAGTTGAACAATGGAAAAGATGTATACTGTATGCCAGTGTTACAGTTATTTGGGCTTACAGGTTATATATTTTGTTTGGTTATGGCAAATATACTTGTCATTTTTGTCGTTCTAGATGTTAAAATATTCTTTATAAATAAACAGTCTATCCAAATAAGATTAGAAACATTTTTTACAACTCTTTTAATGAATTTTTATTAATTGTTTGCAGCAAGACTGGACTTTTATGGTATGAAACCATTGTAATAAATGGTTTGAAAGATGGTGCATTCGTTACCGGTAAATCTTGTATTGCATCAATAGGTGGCAGTAAAGCTCAAAATCAAGGAGTTCCAGAAGAGCATTCATAAAATTATTTTGATTTTGATGAAGGTTATTGCCCCGTTTGAAGGTTTTGAAAGTTTCTGCCAAGAGGTAAACTATGTTGTTTTATGTAGAAACGTATCTTGCATTAAAATGATAACTTTTAACACCTGCCATTTAATGTTTTGTCATTTTAATGCACCATGAATTACCTCACATTTTTGCAATACAGTTTTGGTTTTCAGCTGGTGCAAGTACTTAATTGATGTTTCTCAGAAAATTATATTTTAGGTTTTTTTTTTCTCAAAAATGCGTTAATATATTAAACAGTTTATTTAGCTATTTTTAATGCAATAGCAGTGATGGCTGAGGAACCCTGATAACGGTGTGACTTACAGGCAGCTGGGGGCGTTCTCTAGCTACTTAGAAAGAATGCTTGTCTGCTGAAGAGATCTGTCAAAGTATAGAAGCCCAATATACTTAGATAATATTCATTAGATAGTTTGGTGAATAACAAACACAGTTTTGTAGCAGGGGGAGAGGGTTGGTGACGCATAGTGCATGGCTGTATTGCTGAGTGTGTGGCCTGTGGCACATATTGCAGGGGATTAAAATACCACCAGCTGCAGGTATCACAAGGCTTTTGTGAGTGATGAAGCCTGTTATTATTCTTAGCTATTGCTCGAGAGCACTGTTTTTTAGTTAACTATGAACTGGATGGTCTTCTAGACCCAAAGGAAATATTTTTTCGCAGCAGGTCACTGCTTGTGTTTCACAGCATCGTCGTTATTCATTGTGGTGCTTGTGATCAATATTATTATGTTAGTTCACATAATTTTGTATTTAAAGATCACCTTTATCTTCAAGATCTAGCGTACTTTTACCTTCAAGATCTAGCGTACTTTTCCCATATATCTTGTAGACAGAGCTTGAAAAATATGAAATCCCTTGTGTGACTTATTGGTGTTTTGTCTTGTAGACCCAATGTAAAGGTCCCATATGTACTAATTTGGCTACTCTTTTCAGCCAGTCATTGGATTTATGCAAGACATGCCTTGTCTACCCACTATCTGCTTGCTTATTACTCCATCTCAAAACAGCCCCGTACTCTGAATTTACAATCATGTGTTTATAATCATGTGAGGCTGCTTTGATAAACTATGCATAAATCTGGCTGGGTTTATAAACCTCTGAGTGCAAGTTAATTTGTTGTCCAACAGGTGCCATGTGTGTGTATTGGACCCTACCGTATGTGTCAGGACCAATAAACTTGTCAGTTCCATGAGCTATTGAGGGAACATTTGCAATCTCTGAGGTTTTGTGTGGCTCCATAAAAGAGCTTGATGGTAAACATAATTTTGATATAATGGGTATTGATGCGGAGAACAGATTATTTTTCATTAGTGTGATGTTTGTTTAAATTTATTTTATGTCTTAATTGTAGTAATTTGCATGCATTCATATTTAAATGTTACTAAGCATTTTAAATGTCAATTTTAAGTAATCCTAGTCAAAATGCGTTTTTGATGATCATAAATCTCCATTTTACACTCCTAAAATCTCACAAGATTTTATATTGGTTTGCCAAGTTAGCTTTCATTGTTTATTAAAAATAGTCTAGCGATATTTGGATTTTCTTCCCCATGACCACAAAAATATATACACTGCTGAACAGATATTCAAACACATAAGAGGCAGTGAATTGTCCTATGCAGTGGGTACTCATGTTGCAGTGGTGGAATTTATATTTTGTGTTATGGTAGCTTGTGGCTTTTTTAAGCCCGTTTTATGAGGTCACGTGTGATGCTGCACAGTGTGTCAAGGGCAAAGACACAGAGAGAAGACCATACAAACTAGTTCAATCATCACACCCTGTAGTGAATTCTGAAACACAGCAAGCAAGGGACAATAAATACCATGGCCACAGAATTGACATCCCAGGGTTAAACATGTAAACTGCAAGAAAAAAACCTGAGAAAACACAGCTATTCATTCCAACTACAGTCAGTGAACAAATGAAACTAATATAATCATAATGATAATCCTGGTAATGGCTTCACACATGCCTGCTTAAACCTGTCGTAAGATGAACAGTGCCTCTTTTTTTCTGGCTGACTGGGGCTGTGGCCCTGAGTGGCATTCCCAGCTGTACCAAGAATTTTCTGGAAAACTGATCTTATGAATAGATAGCCTTTTATAACTTAACACTTAGAAAAAGGCGTCTGGCCAACATGACATGGCCAGTGGCCATGCTGGAGTTTATTTTAGTGTTTTCGGTTTATTGTAATTAAGAAAGGTGTGGCACTGATATACACAAGCAGCACATGAAGGAAACGATATATCTTTTATATGTGACAAAATATCGCTCTGAGAGCTACGATTTATATTTTCAGTATCAAAAATAATGCCATAGTTTAGTTAAACATACATACCTGCATTTTTGGTTCTGTGAGGTTTGCGCCATAAAGAGGACATTTTGTTTTGTGCAGTGTATTTTGGCTTGAGATGTGTCATATTAATGGTATCCTCTTACGTATGGGCCAAAAATAAATACTGTTGATTGTCATTGAGAGCTTTGTTTCACCTAGGGGCTTGGGGTGTTGGGATTATAATTTCTTTTTATTGCCATTTCATCAGTCAATCACTATCAGTCATTATTAGTCTCCTATTACTGTTTTAGTTAAGTAATTTGTTGAACGTGATTTTTGGAATGTTTTATAACAAATGATGGGAAGGATTCCAAAGGCAAACTAAATTCAAACTCCTTCCGGGACTTAAGAACATGTAGTTTATTACATGTATTTTTTCTGATGTGCTATATTTTTGGGTAATCCCAGCAGTGCTTGTGTTTTGCATTTGTCAAAATCCCTCAAAATGTGTTGTTATACCTAAATTTCTTCCATTTTGTTGCTAACTCTGTAATCAGATTTCAGTCTTTTAGAGAACCCCACTGATGTTGTTGCTTAACTTATATTGAGAACTGTCAGTTGCCTTGATAGCTGTTGTTTTTCTACAGGTGGCAAAATGAATTTTTCAAGGTGCATTAATGCAGTAGCAGTAGCCTCATTATTATAGAGATCGTGTTTCCGACTGACAACATAAAAGGCTTTTTCAACATAAAAGCGTTTTAGGTTTTAGTTTTGAATGAATGTTGATGTAGTGGATGGAAAAAAACTGTAAATGATAACCGTAAGAGGTTCAAAATATGTTCAGGCTAGCAGATAAGTTTCTGTTTTGTTTCTTGAGAAATTAAAAAATAACGATCAATTTCTTTGAATTAATAGCAGGCATATGTCAGTAAGAATTCTTTAGAGATATTTTTACTGAAAAATTTGCAGCTATAGAGCTGAAGGCATATTGTAGTTTGCTGACATTCTCTCACAAGGTATGTGATGAAATTGCTCCAGTCTGTTGCTGCTGATACAGCAGCTTTAGACAACTGGCCACCACAAAATTGTAATAATCTGAAGCAGTTTTCTGGAGATAATCTTTAACTGATACAGATGTTAAAGTGCTTAGACACCTACTGAGAGGTTCCACCAGGCTTGGACCCAGTGTGGAGACTGCTAATGGGGATATCTGTAAGCGTTGCTCTCAGTGTGTGGGCCCCCACAACTGCGATTGGTCAAGTGTCCTTTGGTCTCCCTCCTGTTCTTTCCTTTAAATGTTCTTCCAGCCCCTGGTGCAGTCTCCTTTGAAGAGGTCCTCCTGCGTCCTTGCCCTTTATTTTCTAATTTAGAAAGAGGAAAGTGGAGGGGGGAGGGGGGCTTTTGGCATGTACTGCTGTTGGTCCTGCACTGAGGAGCAAAGTTAGCCAAACTTGTCCGCTACAAGCTGGCTCTTTCCTCTTTGTCTGATTGCAGTGGGGGATTCCCTCAGGGCTGGTTCTGTGTGGCTTCTTGCTCGGAAAGTGCTTTAGAGTTGTCATTTTGGATCCGTTCATTATAGAGGTGGACGTGGATTTTTTCCATCATGAAGCCGGCTTGGGAGAAGCGTATTTTTGAGGGCCATGTCGAGAGTCTCAAAAACGGACAAAACAAACTCCCTGGACAAGCTCCGGGGGGGCTCCCAGGAGTGAATACTGTTAGTGAGCCCTCACAAAGGTGAGTAGAGTATCTCTAAATGTTACTGGAAAAGGTATTTGCAAGTGGTTCAAATGGCTGGTTCATATACATAACAAGGTTTTTCGATCATGCAAATTCATTTTTGTGAATCTGTTTTAAACATTGAATGGCACTGTATATTGTTTATGGGTTTGTTTATGAAGTCTCTGATCTATATAAAAACAAATGAAAAATTCAAATTTTGACGGCAAATTGATTTCGGAGTCATTTTAAGGAAAAAAAAGCATTACACCAGTTTGAGTGTTTTTAGAGGTCGGTAGATTAAACTGTACAATATATTTTCATAATCTTCATAACTTTCCGTCCTGGTCAAGTTAAAGGTTGTGCAAGGCCATGACTGAACTACTTTACTGTGAACTTGACTGAAAGTATTCAGATTTGGTCTGTTATTTTGTTGCGAAAAGACACCTTTCTGTCCCTCTTAAAGATGCTACCTTGTCAAATTTTATTATAATAATATAAAATAGTAATTTTATAAAATTAGTGATAACTACATGCTGAAACTAAGTCTGCTTGAAAGTGTTGATATTAATCAGTGAGTGTTTTACTGAATTGTCTTTTAATTAATATTCTTAACAAAAAAGTATTAATTGTTATAGGTAAGTTCCATTTACGTTCTGAATAAAGTTTCAGTGTAAACAATGACTTGGATAATGACACTAATACCTGAATAAGAACTTGATATATTGAGCCCTTATATGAAATCACCATGCACTGTTTACTGTAACCTTTGCATGAAATGTTAAGCAACCCAATGCAATCAAGTTTTCCTTTGGCCTTGATGAAGCACATTATTGGATGGTTCATACTCTTATTGGCCTCTAAAATATTAAGAAACAGATATTGTATTTTCTTAAAAATACATATTTATACAATTACAAATTAAAATTTTCTTTCATGAAAAGAATGCCCTTCATATAACTTTTGTAATTATATTTTTAACCCTGAATCCAATAGTTTAAATTTGTGAGATTGGAGAAGTTGCCATTTTCCGTGTGATAAACAGATAGATTTGGTAAATTTGGCCTCCTTCTAGATTCCATTTGAACTGTTGAAAATATGATCGAGTATCATGAGTAAACTCACTATTTACACACATTTGTATGTGGGGGGAAATATCTGCCATTAGACATCTAGTGATAGAGCCTCTTTGGATTTTGTCTGTAATGTTTAAAATATATATTACATAGAGTGCTCAGAAGTATAGGTTTGACATTGTAAATGAGAAGTTTTTATGTGTCCCATTTTAAAAGCTAAACAAACTGGAGTTTCGGAATATTACCAGAAACAAAAATATATAATCTTAGGAATATTTTCCAAAAAAATTATTCCAAAAAAGTAATTAAAAAAATGTAAAATGAATTATGTGAATACAGTATAAGCATTAACAGGTAACGACCATTGCACACCACAGATGTTATTACTAGTGTATTTTTATTGCATTTAAAATTGACAATTATAAATGCAATTTAATCAGTATTTTTAAATGTTCTCCAAATATTCGGATGTATTTATTGTATATTTGACTTTTAAGGCATCATTTTAATTTCTGTTCTTTCTAAAGTATATCAACCTCCATACTAAATATTTCAGTATGGAGGTTGATATACTGCAAACCATGATATATTTGTTTCTTAATGATTTTTTGGCAGTCTGCTCTAAAGCCATTTTTTTGCATAATATTACTACAGCAAAGCTGAAACAATATCTGCTGCCTTCAGTTATTTCCACAGAAATGCTATATATATATATATAGATGCCCCAAAAGGCGAAAAGGGACTGTTGTCCATTTATGGAATTACCATCCACGGTTTCTATTTTTAAAACAACAAATAATATGTTTGTTTGACCTGTAATTTATGACATATGGCTTGATTTATTTTAATGAAATGCTGGTAATGTCCAAAGTGTGTGTTTCAATTTTTTCTTATGTTCATTACCTTTAAGAGAACACCGATTCTCTGATTAACTCAGACGTTTTTTACTTTCTGTCATAATCATGAACTGACCAAGTGAAGCTTTTTTCGTCAGTCAGATAGATAGGGTAGTTTGGTCTTGAATTGTTTAAAGCTAAGAGGAGTAGTTCAGATTCAAGACTGAGTTATTTTAGTTTCGTCTTTTTTAAAATCTAAAATATCAAGGATTTACTCATTCTGCTTCTGATTTTTTTTAAATCAAGTTTTATTATAATTTTTAGCGTATTTTTAACACTTTATTCATGAACAAATAGTAATTGGAATTATATGTGCATTTTCTGCCAACTAAAAATTTAAAGATAAAAATATATTCCATTCACATTTAAAATGATTAAAAAAAAAAAATAGAGAAATATCTCTAGGTTTATCCTGAAATTATTTATAGCCTGTTTTGGTTGAAGTCCCCGAATTTACATATTTATTTATTTCATATGTGACAGAAAGTGAATCAGATTTCCCAAAAATCTAACTCATTGATGTATTTGACAGTGGCATATAAGAGTAACTTAATTTAATATAAATACATTGCAAATAATTTTCCTTTAGCGGAGTTTAGTTTTGATGTATCTGCTTGTTTGTTTGTTGGGTAGTGGAATGTGCTGTGCGATGAAAGTCCTGTCATGCAGAATGAACGTGGAGTGTAGGATAGAGGCAGTAATGTTCTGCTTTGCCTTGATTGACTGATTTAAACAACCACATTGTCAGTTGTGAAGTAAAAGTGTTTAAAATGTACCACTAGCTGTTGTACTCTGGTGCTTCTTACATTCAGTTGCTGGCTTCTAGTCACCTACTGTAGTCCATTTTTCATTTGCCTTTGATCTTGCACTGGGGAGTTGGGGTGTCATGACGAAAACATGCCATAGGAAAGGTAACAGTCGTCAGACAGCTCCCTTTTGGTTGGGAGGGAAAACCCCTTTGTAGCTTGAAGAACAGGATCAGAGTTGTAAAGTCCTTGTGGACTTAACCTTACCTTACAAGCACTGCTCCCATGGCTCACAGAGAGAGTTCTCTGGCTTTGCTGGGGTTCATGTTGCTTAGTTCTTGCTCAGTTATGTATCTCAGCCTTGCCTCTTAATACACTTCTGCGTTTAATGTGTGCTGCAGATGATAGTTAAATGTCTGGAAAACCCACAGCAAACATTTGCTAACCATTTAGCCTTCTTGCATGCAGAGACAAGAAAGAAATGGCATGTATGTGCCAGGGCCTCATGATACAGGCTGGTTTTTTGAAATATAAAAAAGTACAAAAAATATAAAAAAAATATATATATTTTTTATGTATTTTTTGTTCATATAATATGCCATGATTATATATGTATATAATAATGGGCATAAAATAGCTATAAACTGTAATATTCCACTGAAGTTTTGGCTTTTTGTTCACTAAATGACCATCATTTTTTGTAGGAAGCAAGAACTACCCTGTCTATTTCATTAAGTACTGCAAGCCAAAAGGATATAAAATCTGATTTACCATGAAATTATAACAGCTTAATTTTAGGTACCAGCTTTATCGTATAGAGTGTTGAGAGAAAGGATTCTTTCACTGCAACATAGTGATAAACACTGAGTTTCCCACGCATGTTTTTTGCGGCTTTGTTTGTGAAAACAATCTTTTTATACCTGTCAGGGCTGATAGTGATTAAAAGTAATCTGTACCTTCCCCTTGAAAACTAGTTGTTCTGATAATAGTTCTTTAATGTGGTGGGTATTTCATGGTGGGGAAAACTATGTACATGGCTAGAAACCATTTCAACCTCTTAAGATCTCCTGGTTTTACAGAATAGCGCTACATACGTCATCACAGGCAATGCAGTTTTATCCAGCTTTATGTTAATGTCTTTCAGGGTGAAAGTTAAGACGCATGAGTTTAAACATTATAAATTGTTTAGAAAGCCAAAGATCTCCTGGCAAACGGTAATATTTGTCTATAAAAATAATAAATAACCAAAACACAGTACTTTATGGAACATTGGATAGAGCTTCTCAAGGCACCAGATGACCTTTGTAAAGCCAATTTAGAAATATTACAAGAAGCACCTCCTCAACACTCCTGCGGTTCTAAACTGTCATGGCTGGCTTGTGGCTTGAGCCAAGGATTGTATCGCTTTGCGTAAAAGTGCGTTCACAGCTTTGCTACCTGATGTCTGAGCATGTAGACATTGAGCAGTGTTCATTGCCGTGTTGACACAGAACAGCAACTGGGCTAATCTGTTTGTTAAACTGCCAACAGCTACATGGCAAGCACCTGGAGTTCTTAACAACTTTTTAGGGTTTTATCGAAAGCTCATTGTTTTTATTCACACTTTACACTGTGGCTAATTTATGGAATTTAATGGCATACGGTTTAGTGATGATGCCGATCTGTGAAGTACTCTGCTGAAGGGATAGTCATTTTGACTCCTCGATACTTTTGTAGAAGTACAGATTCTGAAATAATTGTTTGTGTGTCCTTAAAATGAGCTGTGGCTTAGTTTCACTCTCAGAAGAAACAGATGAAAAGCACATTTCAGCTGTTACCGCAAAACCACAATACTTGATTATCTTCGGTTAGAAAGCATTTGTGGTTGGTTGGACATTGTTATACGACTGACGCTTTAAAATGTTTGGAAACTGATTTATTTCTGTTGGAGGAGTACACATGCTTTTCACATTCAGGCTTGGCTATTAAAGATCCAGCATTTCAAAAATGGCTTATACAGCAGGGTATTTCATTTTCCTTAAATACTTCTCACTACTTACTGCTTGTGAAAGAACTCTAATGATGGCCAAAACACTGCAGATTGCCATGTCTGGAGAGGATCTGCTTTTGTACCCACAAGCAAGGCACAGATTCAGCTGTGTGAGCTATTACAGGCGTGAAGCTGTAAATTATCATCACTTATTTTGGATACAACGCTTGTTAAAGATTTAATGCAAGAATAAGTATATGTAATCTCTAATTGGCTCATTAGTAGGGTATAATGATAAACATATTTGTTGTGTTCTATTCAGTACATTATTTTCAGTCCGGTACAAATAAAAAAAAATGAATATAGTGCTTGACATGGGCAAAACCTAAATTCACTAGTAAATGTTCAACGTGGAAAACATTTTGTTACATGTGGCACTAATGCTGAGTACAGTCAGCCATAATCAGCGGTCTGGGAACATTTTAGTTTCCAAATAAATTACACTAGAATTGGAGAGAGAATAGTTGATAAGACTGTTAGTGTTATTATACCAAACTCGGATATGTTGCTGTAAACACATCCAGTATGCTATCTCATTTGAAATGAGATCATCTGAGTGTGTGTAAGACCTGAGTCTGGCAGAAACAGCCTCTGCAAAATAGTCTTTCCTTTGGCAGGAAATTCAGACCGGTTTAAAAAAATAACTAGACTATAGCTACAAATATGCAATTCATCTCAATAGCATTAGCGGAACTAAAGGTAGTGGAGCCTGTGCAGCCTCCCTAGGGCCAACAGAAACATGGGTACCCATGGTGGGTTGATGGGCCCCTTTGTGGGGAGGATCAGCAGGTTATTGATCCTTTGGTTTAAATTACCGAACCATGTTATATTACATTATGAAAAAATGCCAAACAATATACATGGCGTTTATTCGGCTGGCAGATCTGTCTTACTCAGAGTGTTCAATTTTAATTTTAATTTTTATGACAAGGCTAAAGATAATATTGTGTTCCTTTAGGATAGTTCACAAAGATGCATAGTATATCTGTAACATTTAACTCTTAAGAGTCAGGGCAGGCATGTAGCCATGTAGTAAAATTACGGCTTTGACCCCCCAAAAATTCGTTTGCTCTCCACCTGGCATATAGCCAGGTAGTAAATAAGGAGTTTGAACCTGCCTTGAAATTTGCCGGACTCTCCTTCAAAATTCCTTTCTGGCTATGGAACTAGATTGGAGGCATGAACATGGGGGGCCCATTATAAGAAGCTTACCCCACTACTCGGTAGTAGACAATGTGGGATTTAGATAGGATTTAGTTCACTATGATTGTCATAATGTTATATTGTTGATTTTTTTATTTTATTTTACATCTATATCTTTATAATACAGAAACAAGTATTTCTTAGGTTCATTACAGCAGGTTTTCCCTGCTGTAATGAAATTGCACCGAACCATGAACCTAAAACAGGTTTGTACCAAGCGGTGAATTCTGTGTAACGTGAAACCCTTATTCATTAGTGTATGAATTGTTCTTAGAATGTTTGTTGCCAAATTGGCTAAGCCCTTCAAAGCAGTTTTTTAGTTATTCCTTAAAATAAACTGTAAAAACAGTTTGCTATTTAAAATTCACTTTATTTCATGGGATCAAAAATCTCAGGATAAGGTCCACATGCAGTAGAGCTTAAAATGTTTACATGTAGCCTTAAACCATGGTGAGCCAATATCTGGATTTGGCTCTGTTCTGACTGCATTACTATGATCTTCTGAAAACACGTAATAATAATTGCAGTTATTTGGTTTTTGTTTTTTTATTTTTTTGTGAAATATATGTGCGAAGGGTATTAAGATCTAAGCTGAAAAGAAATGTTATGTATGTGTCATTTAAAGTTGTGATTCATTAATCCTGTAGGTCTGCAAATGCTTTGGTATGTCACAACATGAAATATAGTGTTTCTGTGTTGTGTGCTGATGGTTTTTATAACAAGTGGTAAAATGCAAAATCACGTAAGTCTGGGCGTTGTTCCTCAGTCTGTTGGCTATAATTGTTTGTTTTTCTTTCATGGTTCTTTTCCATCTACATTCTTTCTTTGCTGTTTTGCAGTTGTCAATATTTTTCCCACTGAAGAGTCATCAACTTTGTTGTCACTCATCACATTTCATGTACCATGTGACTCTGGAGGTCTTGGCATTGAATTTTCTGCACAGGCATGCAGTGTGGCTTCCAGACATTATGTGTATTTCTTGTTTATGGTGTGTGCAGGCATTGATGCATTAAAAATCAGATGATCCCTGCTCTTAAAATGATTTAATCAGTCTTAAATAATGTGGAACTGTGGAGGTGTTCTGTAATGTGTTTTGTGTAAAGGGACTATGCCCAAGCCAAATTTCCCTATGGGGACAATAAAGTTTGACTAAAAAACCCAAGATCAAGATTCTTTACTATTCAGGAAGTTTTACCTTTAACTGCGCAGTGCTATCTGTCTAGGCAGTGGAAAATGTGTCTGGTTTTAAAGTTTGTTAAATATTTGAATGAAGAACCTTGCTGTTGCTGCTGTTGCACGACTGTGCCTACTGTGAACAGCTGAACTTGAGAGTTTGTAGAACCTGCTGTCACTGTAAAGGCATTCTGCCTGCATCACCATAGGAACAATTTACAGGAAATCAAATTTAACTTACTGTGCAGGGTCCAAAGGCTATCCTTCTGTACAAGTCTGTCAGAACCCGGTTTGGGCTCTTTTTAGTGTCCTGTGTGTTTAGTTCTCTGTCTTGCCATCACAGTGATTCACAAACTCAATTTTTGTACTACATCAGGATGGAGGAGTCACTGGCATTGATGTAAGAGTTGTCATTGTAGCCATTTCCAAGATCTCTTCAGTGTGTTATTCCTCTTGAGTATGTTTTGAAATGTGAATTTATATGGCTGTTGAAATCCACCACTGATTTAGAATAAATGGTTTACAAGAGACCGAAAGAGTAGTCAAATACAGGAAAATTTTCTGGAGCCCATCTAATATTTCAGTACTAATCAACATTTAGTTGATTAGTATTAGTCTTCCATTAAAAGTTTGAAGTGAAAGGATCATGTTTTGTTCAGGACCTCTGAATGAATAGCTGTTTAACAGTACTTAATTACACTAACTGTTGTTCAACCTGTAGTACAGAGGGGTACTAGGGGTCTGTGGTCCAATATGTGTCCGTGGCTAATATTCCACCAGGCCTCTGAGCACTGGGGATAGATTTGCCACCCATCCTGTATAGTATAGGGCTGTTCCATACTGAAAACGGAAAGGCCATGATCTACGAAAATGCGCAGTTTGTTCAGTATTTTCATACCCCCGAATAGCAGGTGTTATCAGTTTATTGGTTTACCGGTCTAATACAATTTTTGTGTGATGTAAACTGATTTGTGGATGTCAAAACGTTGGGAACCCCTGCTATAATTCAGACAATTATGTGTTAAACTTACTTGCTAACAAAACAATTACAGAAAAAGTACACATAATAAGTAAGAACAATGATGGTTTAAATGGAGTTCGTACCAACACTTTCTGTTTTGTAGGTAGATGGGAGGAGCAAAATACTTATAATCTTGTTATTAAGATTCTAATTCTGGAACTGTTGGGGTAAGTGAATATAACCAGAGGCATAACATACATATCTACAGGGCCTGAGCTATGTATAGCTCCTCACTGACTCCAGCACCTGGTTCAGAGCCTCTGACTCCTTAGATGTTCTCCTGAGTGCAATGATGGTTTGTTTTGACTGGCTGGAGAACTTAAGCTGATATTTGTTTGAATGAGTACTGGAGTAATACTGTTTGTAATCATGGCTGTATAGTAAATAAAGCTGCATATAGGACTATTTCGCCTTATACAGTCAGCTGACATTATTACTTTGATGAGTTTTCTATGTCAGGAAATTGATTGCAAGGTTTGTTTTGCTCCAGCATAAGACTCTCTCTCAAACATTTATCTTGTTTAAAACGAAATTGTGTTTTAAGTGGCTGTCTTGCACTAAAAGCTTGCAGTGAAAACCATGTTCTTTTTAGGGCCTCTGGCTGAATAACTCTTTTCTACAGGGTTGATTTCATTGCAGTTACAGTCTCTGTTGACTTTCAGGTCACACCATAGGGACCAAAATCAAGATGAAGTGTATTATTGTATAATAATTTTCAAAAGACACGTATGGTGCCGTGCTCCAAGAGTTAGTAATTTCTCTTATTTGAACTATTTTACTTTGACTTTAATTGGATGATTTAATTAGTATAGTGTATTCCAGTTATTTTGTGATTCTTATTTATCCCGCAGATCATAAATTATCTATTTGTGGGACTACTTTATAATGTAGGCATAAAGATGTTGACCTACGGAGAACATGATATATGTTGGTATTTGATCTGAAAGGGTCACCTCACCAACGCCAGAAGTATAGCTGAACAGAGCTTTAAGCTTGGTACAAATTGAGTGAGTCACTTGGTCTTTAGTGAGAGTATCACACAGTGATTATTGTCAAAACAAGAGACACCTGTGTTTCAGTATTGGAAGAACTAATATTAAGAACAATAATGAATAATTATCTGTTATCAATTAAATGTAATGAAAGTATTTCTTAGATTTGTATTGATATTGATTACGAGTAAATGCAATTTAAATGGTATGCTTATGGAATTCTGCACATACTTTATTATGAAACAAGGGATTGTTAATGGTTTAATCTTCAGTGAAACACAATAGCTGCTCTTCAAGTTCTGCATGTTTCCTCGATCTTACTATTCAGAGGCATTATCACGCACTTACAGTACCCCTGCTCAGCACTACTAGATCTATGAAAATTTTCTTGAGAAATCTGATCAGAGACACTTTTGTGCCAGGTGTAAACAGGAGATCTGGTATAAACTGTTTGTAGTTGTCAACGCTGTCAGGATAATATTTCATTTTTATTCAAATTCTTTATTAATAGAATAAATAGAAGTCTATAAAACATCACAGAATGTGTTATTAAGCAGTGGAAACAAAATTTGCCTAAGGGTTTTGCCTTAGCAAATTTGCAGCAATCCATGGCAAGACCGGTGACCTGTAAGCGATATGGAAATTGCAGTGTTGAAGGAAAGATCACGAGGGAGTGTGCTGGACATTCCTCTCTTCAGCCTTTGAACACACGTGAAACCAGAGAGCCACATCTGAGAAGCCCGTCTCCCTGTCAGCAGACCAATCTGCCTGTCACTCAGTGTCAAGGAGAAGAGCGCAGTTTAACTCTTTCTCGGGGAACCCCCCAAATGCTACTGCAGGCCTATAATGGCCAACTGGTGTGGTCTTGTAGAGATGGTAATCGTTAAATTCTGGGCAGTGTATTACGTATCATTACACAGTCTGTCTTAGAACGCTTGCAAATCTGTGGTTAGGCTAAGGACTTTGGTTATAAAAGAAATTAGTCCAGGTGAGTCCAACAGAAGTGGCATTTTACTGGAGTCCATGACATTGTGTTCAGTCTTGTACCTTTTTTAAAGGAAGAGGGAAGTTTTACATTTTTTTCATTGGCACAAACCCAAATGTCACAAACAAAATTGATTAAAGTTACTGTTATGGCAATCCTATACGTTGACATGTTTGCTGTGATTACTGTTGCAGATATTACAGTATGTGAATAACCTAGGGAGCTCACAGAAATCTTAACCTTTTCCCTCTACAGTAATTTACCTTGCATAAAAGCGTCAGATAAAAGAGTTAAATTAAAATGTAACTTCAATCAACTGCATAAGTCTTTCAATTTCTGTAGCATTTGTTTTCCTCAGGTCATGGTTTTTGGCTCTGAAAATGTATCGTTTTGAAGGAGCTTTTGTAGTCTATTTTGTCTCTACTCATATTCACGCTTTGCATTAAGCCCCATTTTTATTGCATTTAGATTTTGATTCCCATTAAGCTTGCATGATTTGTAGCATGTCAGGATAAAACTATCACAGTGCTTGTTTTGTTCTGCAAACAGCAGCCTATGCAAGTGTTTCACTGTTTCCCTGCTGTGCAAGGGACTGCTTTTCTGAATACTGACTTGTTTTTTTCTGCACAAGCACCGCATTTAGTGTGGAGCTGTCTGTGCCAGGTGCATGGTTTATAAATTATCAAGCATGCCAACACCCCATTGCAGGATTCATCGGCTGGCATGTTATGGATCTATATGGTTTTACAAGTCACCATTTGTAATTTTAGATACAAGCAGCATTAATGCTAATGGGCGGCAGTGTGTGATACTTGGTATGTGGCGTCTGAGAGTCTCCAGTCTGTGTCATCTAACTGATTTCAACCTATAAGTCGCGTGCCAGGCCGTGGATTGCCAACATTTTGTCAGGTTGTTGACAGTCAAAAGCTAAGCTGAAAGAGGTTTTAACCTCTGTTGCTGCTTCTGTAGGGCACAGCAGCTGCATAGCACATTCAAATGGTTAACCTGAAATACCAAATAAAATTTACATTGATCAAGTCATGTCAACACCTATACATATTTTGCTTTGAAAAAAATGACATTTTTTGTCTATGCAGTGTTATACAGTGAAAAACATGCATGCAAAAAGCAATATTTTGCATAAAAATTTGAAGTTGTAGGGTAACTTAGAGCTTTATTGATTCCTGTGAGGAGAAATTTCTCTGTCCAGTATCATAGGACCATGGCACAGTATTTAGCACTGTTGCTTCACTTCTCTCCACCCTGGCTGCATGTGTGTGGGGTGTGTAGGGTTTCTTTCATGTCCTGTGATTTCCCCCCACCCCCCCACAATACAAAACCATGCTAAAGTGACTTGGATTTACTCAGTTTTCTGTGTATGTATGTGAATGTTGTGAATGCTTTGCAAACTTTTTCAATTCATTTTTTTTTATATAAGTGAATTAGTGTTTTTCCTGAGAGATTGTAGGTAGTTGAATAATGAAATAATGAAATATCTTAATATCACATTGTTTGGGTGTTCGTCATGTCGGATCAGTCAGTACTCTTATCCTTCATTCTATATGTCATATCCTTGTATGCACTATTTTTCATGACATTGCTTTGTATTTTGAAGTTAAAACTGAACCTGCTGCACTGTGAATTATGTACATACACTATATGGACAATAGTATTGGGACACCTGGCTATTACACCCACAGGAACTTATATGGCATCACATTCTAAATCCATAGGCATCCATGTGGAGTCAGTCCCTCTCTTTGCAGCTGTAACAGCTGCCACTCTTCTGGGAAAACTTTGCACAAGGTTTTGGAGAGTGTCTGTCGGAATTTTTGCTCATTCATCCGGAATAGCATTTGTGAGGTCAGGCACTGATGTTGAATGTGAAGACCTGTCTTGCAGTCTCTGTTCTAGTTGATCCCAAAGGTGTTTGATGGGGTTGAGGTCAGGGCTCTGTGTGGGCCAGTCAAGTTCTTCCACACCAAACTCACCCAACCATGTCTTTAAGGACCTTGCTTTGTGCGCTGGGGCACAGTCATGCTGGAACAGAAAAGGGCCTTCCTTCCGCAGACTGTTGCCACAAAGTTGGAAGGATAGAATTGTCCAGAAAGTCTTGGTACATATTTGTCTGACCTCACAAATGCTTTTCTGGATAAATGGGCAAAATTTCCCACAGACACACTCCAAAATCATGTGGAAAGCCTTGCCAAAAGAACGGCAGCTGTTATAGTTGCAAAAGGGGGCGGGGGGGCATATTGACGCCTATGGATTTAGAATGGGATGCAATAAAAGTTCCTGTGGGTGTAATGGGCAGGTGTCCCAATAATTTTGTCCATATAGTGTGAATCATCCATTGTATTGATATAAAACTTACAGTAAATGTTGGGCCATTTCTCTCTCCCAAATCACATAACAGCATTAATTGTGCTTTTTGCACATTTTCTTGATTTCTAAATTTTGTAGCTGACTTGTTGTCCGAAAGGAATTACTTTAGCATTAGTATTGTACTGCATGATTGTTGCATATTTTGCAGTCAGCCTCTATTGGGAGAGTATAATTATGATACTATCACTCACCATAAGCAATAACGCTTAACAGTCTGACGGAGGAGCTGATAGGATCTTGCTCACGCACGCCTGATTAGTTGTTATACTGCAGCTGAAAGCATTTTTCTGTGGGATATATTAATCGCATTTACACAGTAATGTGTTTTACATTAAATGACAGATAGAACAAGTGAATGATTATGCTTTCTTTTTTCCTCCCAAAGGAACAGGGAGGACTTGACCAGAACACCACCTCAATGAGAAATATCTGCTTAGCATCTATAGACAGCAGTGTTTTTTTGTCCCACCCACTCCCCTTGAACCCAAGCCTGAGAGGGGGATGCACACAAAAATAGGCTGGAAGCAGTTTAGGCTGGAAGAAGGCAGGTCCTGTATATGAGCAATACTTCATTTAGAAAATGCTATGAATATATCCACTTTTATAAATAACTTGGGGCTAGTAGAAATATGAAATTCTAATTCTGAGTCTTGCCACTCAAAATAGACAGCCACTTTGGTTGTGGATAGTTTAATTAATCTTTATCTACTCTCGGGGTGCTTAAAATGGGAAGTTATTCACTAAAATGAGTCATATGACAGGACTTTTGGTCTTCCTGAGTCAGTGCGTCCTACACTCAGCAGAACTCTGAATGACTTTTTAAACAAGGTTGATATTACTGTCAGCTGTGCTTTAATCAGTGGTCAGAGACGAGCTCAGACCTTTAACACTATTTAACAGGGGTGTTGTTCATGCAGCATTTT
Organism: Isichthys henryi; assembly: GCA_026776945.1. Classification (NCBI taxonomy): domain Eukaryota; kingdom Metazoa; phylum Chordata; class Actinopteri; order Osteoglossiformes; family Mormyridae; genus Isichthys; species Isichthys henryi. The sequence continues at coordinate 4,525,489 of JAODJX010000043.1, forward strand.
TTTATCCATTTCACTGCAAAACAGTGTTGCTGTGTAACTTATGACCAGTGTCCTTGAAACTGCTTTGTTCTCACGTGAACTTCTACTGAGAAAATGATGCGACATTGACTTAATATGGCAGAAGCACCACAATCAGTCATTTCTGTCTGGTCTATGTCAATAGCTTACTGTGGCCCTTATTAATTATGGTCACCCCATCTACTCCTTCTATGGAGATTTTGGGTCTCTTGTGGCTGCCGATGAGCAATTTACTATTCCTCCAGATACCTCCTTGGCTCACACCTCAGTAGTACCAAAAACAAAGATTGGACTGGAGAAGCCCTAAATCAAGGATAAGGCTGAATCGCCAGGATCTCAGAACTGACTGGCCCCTGCAATGTTTATTTCTGGGCACCATTATCACAGATAAGTACTCACACATTCCTACTGTGGAGACAGTGGCGGACATATCTGGGCAAGGCATGTTAATTGCTTTCGGAGCGGTGGTAGGATAGCCACATCATGTGAAATGTAGGGGTACTGGACAATATCTGCCTGTCATCACAGGGTTGTGGCCCAACTAAAAGAGGCTCTGGTCAATTAACCCTGGTGCCTTTGATTGGCCTAGAGGGAGGAACTGTGTGATTAATAGTAGTTCGATGATAGGGTGTATTAAGGAATTGGCTGCAACCGGACCCGTGCAGCTTGTGTCTGCAGTGCCACAGCCCGGCCTATCCGGTCAGTGTTTGTGTGTGTGAGCCTTACATTTTGTGTGTGCCAATAGGACCTTTTAGCTGTCAGCAACTTTCACATGGATGATAGAGGGCCACTGACGTTGCCATCAGCGTTGTTAATTTACCAGCTGCTCGCTCCAGAGAGGTAAACAAAGATCATACCACTTGTGTTTTTAAATCTATCGGCTGTTTTTTCGACATTTATAAATTAGTTTAATAGCTGAGTATGACTATTTTGTTTTGCATATTAAATATATATTTTCCGATAAAACAGTATAAAGTAGAGCTGCTAGGCAGGAAATGCAGCCAGACATTTACATACCTGAGCTGTAATTTCCTTTTGAAAATGATGCCAAGTATGGTATCTTGCTAGACAAAAATGTTATGTATTTAATTTCTTGGTTTAAATTTAAATGGGTAAGTCAAAAAGTGAAATAATAAACCCAGACTAGAACTTGCACTGTCTTGCGGAGCAGTGAAGTCTTGCTCTGAACACATGTTTTTTATGTGTGAATTGTCTGTAAAATGCAATATAAAAAAGAAAGCGTTTTTGTTTAATGAAGGCTTCTGAATGTTTTAGGAGGTTTGAGGGACATATTTAAAACCAAAAATAAAACAAGCTAAAGAAAAGTATAAATTTTACAGAATAGCTTATATTCATTGTCACCAGCATGCATCCTTCAGGACAGAGTAGCAGAAATACTTATCCAGCCTTTTGGCTACTTGTGATGTGCTTTTCTTTGGCGTGTCCTGTGATGGACAGAGTACTTGCCAGCAGTATTACAGTAGCTTTGGCTCCATGCTGAATGTTTTTAATATCTGTGTCTGAGGATGTGTGTGTGATGAAACGGTGACATCGGAATTCTCGCTTTGCCCTCTGTCATCCTTTCACTGCTCAGCTGGGATCTGTGTATAAGGCATTCAGCTGAAGAGATTGGTCAGTGGGAAGTCTGTCATGATAATGTGACCTTTTGACAGGTTGTGGTATCCTGACAATATTTAACCTAAAATCTGTCAGCTTCAGCAACCTTGAATTCTTGTGTTTAAAAAGTTTGGATTTATGGCTGCTCTCGGCCATAATCAGCAGCAAATAAAATAATAAGATGCTATAATATACTAAAGTATAATGCGACAACAGCAAAGGGCCACAATAGCCATATTTTCACAGACCTGCCCTAGCAGTAATTACCCTCCACCATGCCAGTTCCAGTGCATCGAAGGACAAAGGGCACTCATTCATCTTATTCTTTCATTTCCAGCAGCTGTTCCGAACTACTAATGTTTCTCTTTCCTTATTTACATTAATTTTGCTAATGGGTATCTCACTGGCCAGGAAATCTTAGATGCAGCTGGGTGTTTCTTCAATGGACCATATGCTCTTGGCATTTGTCAGTTCCATGTCTAATCGCATCCTGCATAAAGGCATTAACAAATAGCACAATATGCTCTTCCAGAAACCTGTTTCAGTGTTTTCCAGTTATCTAATTTCTGGTGGGACGTTGCTATGGTGGTGCAGACCTCAACTGTAAAAATTTGTTCCATCATTAAAAAAATAAGTGTTATTAATGATGCTATGAAGTGTTCCCTGTCATAAAAATGAGCTAATTGGTGGAAATTGCAAGTTGGATGTACTCTAGTTCATTGCCATCTGTTTCTTTGCACGTTGTGGTGGACTACATGACACCAAGAAGACAATTACACTGGAAACAAATGGTTAAAATATTGTAAGTAAAAACACTGTGGAATATTTTAATGTATTTTTTCTGAAAACAGGCACAATTGTCCCAAAAATAATTAGCAATTGAGTTATATTGTAAACTAGCACTTTTGTTTTTGTCGGCACAGTGTACGAATGCTTTTTGCCAGGACTCACTAACGATAGATCAGGTGTTATGCTTTGAATGTGTCAAATTTAATTGCAGTCACTTGGGATAATTTAGGCAACGCAAAATGGTGGCTATGGTTACAAATGGTCATTTTCAACTTTTGCAAAGTGAGGACATTTGTTTGAACAAAACACTACTCACGCTGGAGCCCACAGAAAAGTGTTGAGCAGCTTTCAAATTCCGTTGACTGGCAGGTGAACTTAATTTCTGATAAACTGCTCTTATACTACAGATAGAGCTCAGTATTCGATAAATAGGAGATTGTAGAGCACCATTGCAGATTTGTCTATAGCAAGACCTCCAGCAGCACCTCCGCAGGTCTCACACAAACATGACATTTGGCTGAAAGTACTGCCTGCTCCCTGTTCAACCCAATGTGAATCTCACACATGCTATAGGCACATGTGTATGAGTACCTTATTCAGGGATACCTAAGTGCTAAGAACCTACATTATATAGAATAGTTTATGTTTTCTGGATTTGCAAGTGTTTTACCTTCTCATTGGACAAGGTCTGAACTAAAATAAGCAGAAGAGGAAATGCGAGTCTGTGTGGAGCTGCTTGTAATCAAAGATCTGGCGTCACTGAGCCGATGTAGATCAGGTGACAGTGAAAGGGGAAGGGAATGCAGCCTGTGTGCAAGTGGGACACAGCATGGGGTGTTTAAGCAAGTTTTCTCAAACCCACTGAGAATGATTGCTGCGTGGGCACTCTGTCAGAGGCAAGATGGCTGTGGACACATGTGCATACAAGCCCGCTGAACACCATGGGGTAGCAGCTGGTGTTCTGGTTAGCACGAACTTGTAACCAGTAGGTATCAAGTTTAGATCCCAGGAGGAATACTGTTGTTTAAAGTAAGCTAGAAGGTGGTACTTAACCTGAACTGTTTCAGTAAATAGCAGAAGTAAGTGGTAAAATTGCTTTCTGGGCTAAATCATTTGTATATAATTTCAGCAATGAAAGCTCAGGAATTTTGTGCATGTGGGTGGAGAGCGTCCCTATGGTGTCATTTTTGTTTGAAGGATGATTTATTTTCCTGTATGTGGCTTGAGCAAATCTTCTGCATTTGGGGGGTGGGGTTCTCTCCTCAGTGGCTGGAGTGACACGTCAGACCCATGTGATGGGGTGTGCTGGGTTGACAGATGGGGCCATGACTGTGCAACACGGGTATCTCACTGTCCCAAAAAAGGAAACACGGCCAGTTGAAGTTTTATTGGTTGCCTCACAGTACCGTACATGCTCTCTTGGCTCCAGCAGTTCTGAGAATAACTGTCACGTCAATTTAACTTTTTACTATTGACGGATATAGTAGTTATAGGCTTGAAAGGAGGACAGGAAATGAGGAAAGCTTGAGTATTACAGTGATTTATATTGCATTTTCTTAGAGATGAAGTGTTTTAGTGTCCATGAATATTTTGTGTGGCTTTGTGCTTACCAAAATGGTCACTGATCCTCCCCATGTCCCATCATGTTCCAGATTGAGAGGTCAGTGGAATCTTTAACATGGAACACATGGCAGCGTGAAAAATTTGTGCCATGAAGCACATAACGGTGCAGAGTATCATTTTGGGTACATGTATACGATTCAATTAATTGGTACATGTTCGAGATGTTTTGGCATTCACCTCCCCCTCACGGTATAGAACTGCCACATTTTATAAGTTGTCTTGCTATATGACAGCTACATGTTCATATCCCTCATTATTATTTTCAGAATAAACATGCATGGCTCGTTTCTCCAGTACTAACAAATAAAAAACACATTAAGGTGTTGTCTATGCATCCATTTTCCATACCTTATTGTCCTAGGCATGGTCGCTGAGGTTTATTGTATTTATTTTCTAAAAAGGCTTAATAAAACAAAAGTGCTGCTAGAGGTAGGAGTTGACAGCAGCCCAAAACTAATATAATATGGAAGACTGTGATATGTACTTGTATTGTACAGGTTAGTGACGCCTACCATTCTGTTTCACGGGTAATTAATTTTTCGAATGCAAAGAAGTGCCTGGCATAGTAGATGTAGCTCATTTCAGTGGAAGCATTGCCTCTGTCATATACTTTCCCCATGCAAGCTGAAGGCTGGTGATGGTAAAGGCAAAGGTTCCTCACATATCCCGGAAATGGTAAGCGACAGCTTTCTCTGGGCCCTGGCACACTTTCTACATGCCTGAGGTATTGAGCTCTAATTTTTCACTCAGGGCAAATTTCTGCTGGAATGTTCGGACCAGCAAACAGTTGGAGTGCAGCTGTCTGAAATTTTGTTCAACCTTCAAGTGAGGAAGCAACCGGAATGTCCATATGGGACACCTTTCTGATCCTCAACCCAGATCGCTACACAGCTGACTGACACTGAGTGCTGTAGCAGAATGCAGAGCTGCACTGCTGCACCACCATGCTGTTTGACAGCTATGTATCATATATCCATTTTCTGACTTGTTTTCCTGGTTGCGGGGTCTCAAGTAGATTAGGGAACAAGGCTGGGTGCTCCGTACATACGAAGATAGTGTAGTGATGCCAGTTAGTCCAACTGCATGTCTTTGGACTGTGGCAGGAAACCCACATAACAAAGGAAGAACATATAGACTCAACAGGATACAGGATTCAAGTCCCAGTCAGTGGAGATGTGTGGCAACCACGCTACCCAGTGAAGCACTGTGCTGCCTATATCATATAGTAATAATTTCAAAATTTATTGATTATGGGCTTTGAGTTTTAATGGAAGTAGTCATTGGATCCCTTAGGATCAAGCCACTAGGACCTGGATATCTATCCCACTGCACACTGAGCCCCAAAAGCCAAGTCCTGCTCTTTCTTCGTAAATCAGAGGAGCTCCCAGCTGTGGGTGACAGCTCATGGAGCCAGGCCCCAGCTGGCTGGTCCAGCCGTCGCTGTGCTATCTGATAGCTAAGCTGCTTCATGCATCAAGTTGTATTTGTTAAGCATTCACACAACCCCTCATATTTATATATTAGACATATATATTATATATATTATTTACATATAAGGAGGATTTTAATATTTTTAAATATTTTGCTGTCATCATAATAAATTACTTGATTTCTGTTTATTTTCCAATATCTCTGACTTTTTTTGCTGTCTGTCTCTATATGTGGTTATCTATGTGTAATAGGCCTATAGTGGGATCAATCAGAGAATAATTTAGCGAAGAAATTATCAGGCCTGACTCACCCACTTCATCTTTGTTAAAAAACCCATCATGAACCATGGTTTGAGTGTTTGTCTTATTTCATTTTTTAAAATGGTGGAATAAGCAATATACCATTCTGTAACTTTTACTGTCACCCAGTTATAAACCATGAACGGTTCAGTTTCAAGCACTTAAAAGGCAAAAGTAGTCTTTCACTCAGGATCTGAAATTGCACTCTTGGTTTAATGTTTTCTGAGGGACCTCCTGTTTACACAGAAGGCAAACTCAAATGAGTATGTCCTTTTTTGTACATTCATTCGGCTCCATCTAGTGGTCTGGCTTAGGTTTTCACGGTTGGTGCTACATTGAAGGTAATTGCACAGTAAAGGTATCATCCGCTGTAAAATGATGTGCCTCTCGGTAGGTGTTTCTGGCATTGATTGTTGCCTTGTTCCTTCAGACATGTCCTCACCTCTTAACTGGGAATAGAAAATTGGAAGAGAGAATGATTCAAGAAGAACGATTTACCCATGTCTGGAAATGGCATGCCCTGAAATACCAGGGTATTACTGGGATATGTGCCCGTTCCTTGAAGCATCCTGGTAAAGAAAAGGTTACCACTAACTGGCCCTCAAACTTCCGTTGGGTTGTGCAGTTGTACAACTGTTATTTTTCCACCCAAAAGCAGGAGGTGGAATTTGACCTCCAGCATTTCCAGTGGCTTTCACACACTCCAGGAGTCACATGTCTGATTCCCAGTGATCTGGCCCCATCCCACGGGAATGCCAGAGAGACTGGTAGTAATTGTGGTCAGCCTGATGTGTCAATAGGTTTACAACCTAGCGGCCCGCTGGGCTAAAAAGGGATGGAATTTGAACACAGGTTGTTCTTCCATTATGTGTTGAATGGCAGCAGATGGAGAGGTGGTAAATCTGCCATGCTGGCACCTTCACTGGTAACTAGATTCCTCTATGTCTAGGTGAAGGACAACTTATTTACAGACCATTAATGCAGGACTATGGGCACACAGAACAGTCAATGTCAGGGATTTTGAATCAGGGTACCATACTACTATGCAAGAAAATTTTTTTTTACTGTGATTTGGTTGGGTGGATTCAAATTAATCATTTTACTTTTTTTTGCCAGATTTGGTTGTTAATTATATCTTTAGTCGTGGTAGAATTTAACATTTATCTTTAAACGCAGTGGAGCAGTGTACTCAAGCGCCGCTTTTGTTAGGTTTTTTTTTTAATTATTTCATCGTTACGTAGAATAATTAATCATTGCGATACTTACCGCCCTCTTTCGTGAAAATGAAAACAGCTAACCAGCGAAATCTCAAGGAATAAATTAACTGCCCCCTGGTGACTCAACCACGTATTGCATAGCACGTTTTTATTTCGGAAAGGATCATCGAGTTAGTGCTTCTTTAAAGGTCGATATTTTGATAATTTAATAAGTTTGGTTGACAAGTTAGCAAAACTTATAATTGTACTACTTTTATTGTGGTGTAATACTAAATATGCATTGATAAGTCAAAGTTTTATATGGCCTTATAACACGAGAGAATGACTCATACATAAAATGCTGGACAGTATAAAAAGTTTGCTGGCTTATTTGTCGAGGCTTCAGCCGCGGGAGGCGGAATAAACCGATTATGCCTGAACATTCATGAAGTACACGTATCAAATATAATCTGTATTGATGTAAGTGTGATAGGCTTTCATCGTAATGACATCGTAATTGACACTTCCCGTTCCTTAAAGGCTCTGCGCTCTTGGTTCCATTTGGCGCATTGACGCGCACTTTGGTGTGTATTGCGAGGTTTTAAGACGGCTCTTCACCGTCACTAGTACAGTGCTGCAATCGGGGATCGACCGTCTGCTTGTTAAGTATCTCAAAGTCACTATAAAAAACTTGCGTTGGACAGCAAAACTGTAAGATAAGCGGAAAAGTGAAATAAGGTAAATGAGTTTCGTCCTAAAAAACAAAAAAGATAAAATGAGTGGTTCTTCAGTGCAAACTTTGAAAGAAGTGATAGATCGTTTATCTGTAGCCATATACTGTATTTATTGAACATTTACTAAAGCATGATTTTACCCCTGACTCTAGTAGTGGTTCATTAAAAATGTCTAAGCATGCTTGGATTTTTGATTCAATGTCTTTGCATTTGAAACCTCAAAAGATTCTGAAAGGCACAATATATCGTAATTGAACTGTAGTCGGATCACGACGCTTAGGTCTTAATCAAAGTTCGCGTTCTTGCCGTGTCAGTGAAACCTCTATAATATACACAAACTGCACTACAGTTTCATTAAAACTGGCGGCTTAATTGCTCGATTATTATCAATCCGTCTTCCACTGCGTGTCCTGGTCAGGGTTGCGGGTTCGGGGAAAATCATATTATTTTGTAAAATTGTCAAATTAAAACTTCATTGTTATGAAATATGCGCTTCTATTTTCCGTTATTGTAATATTTTGTTGTTAATTTCATTGTATTTAAAAAACAAATCAATGGGTACATATATAGTGCAGAGTTTGTTTGCCCCACATTTATGTTATAAAGATCTCGTAGTGGTCTCCAGCCGCGTAATACAATTTCGTAGTCTTGTATAAATACGGTATTAGTTTTTACTATTGTATTTGTATTTGATTTTTGAACTCTATTTATGTTAAAACTTTTTTTGTTGTTTTACCTTTTAGGTGTATATAACATTAATAAATGCACATTAAATATACAAATAAACTAATGGGAATAGCATATTATTAATGGATACGTTAGAGTGCAAAACAGCAGGCAAGATGGGAGGACAGCTTCACAATGACAAGATGAAGAGGTTCAAACTGTGTGAGAAATCACTTTCAGTATTCTACAGGAACAAAAATATTTTTGTAGATTTTGTTAAATGAAATAAAGTAGTGGTCTGTCATGGATGTAACTGTACTAAGGAAGATTAATTAATTGGGCAATTAAGCCTTAGTTAATTCAATAATTAAATGAAAACCTAACTGTAGAGAGAGATGTTTTTCTAATTAACGTTACAGCCGTTTATTCGTTCACACTTATGCTAACCATTTGTGACACCTCATCAGTCATGACCCCTGTAGGGGGAATTGAGCCCAGGCACCAGGCAGGGCTGTGTGACGGCTAAGAGGAGGCTGCCTCCCTGTGTGTTCGAGTCGAACAGAACGTGCGAGGTCCCCAGTGGGTCCGTCTCTTCAGGTCGGTACGGCGCTCTGATAATACGGAGCTGGTACTGGAGCGTAATAATGACTGGTCAGCCTTCCACTGAGACTGCTCTGCCTGCTTTATTTTTTGTGCATTTCGATGATTCTTCCAGCAAGTTGCTGGCCATCTGCATGACCTTAACATTCACTCTCCTTTGAGCTGGTCGTATTTGTTTGTGCGTCAAGAGCAAGGAGTTTTATTGTCGGACTGTCAGTGGGATGTTGAAACCTTCGTGAAGTAATTCTTTGAGATCTTGAGGTTAGTGGGAAAAGTTGGTGGAAAAGTTGCTTTTTAATGAGTTTGAGGTCTTTGATTTTAGTTAATCTGCTTTGTGTAGAACTTTTTCAGATTATTGAAAATCCCACATCACAGTGAAAAAAGGGTGAAGAATTATTTCCAACTTATAAGATATTCTATTTCGGTCTATACATTTTGTTCACATGAGTTTAACTTAGATACAGTATTGTATGTTTAAAAGAACAATTGAATAAACATATATATGTTCAGTATGTTAAATAGGAAGCAATATGGTTCAGTTATATTTACCGATGTACCTGTACTTAATAATGTGATATGCTGATTCCTGTGTACAACAACAGCCTTATACACCATATACACTGTGATATGCGTTTTGTTACATGTATTGAATTTGCCAGAGACCACAGGGTCCTACTAAAATTGGATTAATTTGCTGTATTATTGATGATACACTGTTTGTTCTTTTGAATAGTTATAAAGTAATACCCATAATATTTAATTGTAGTGTTACTGTTTTTATGTAGATAATACTTGATAAGCATCAGGCCAATACCGTCGCGTACTCTATGCTCATGCATATTCTGCAATAAATAAATGTAACTATTAATATTGTTTAGTTATGTGTGAATGCCATTTTGTAGTTACCATGAGCCACAAATAAATCAGAACCATTTTTGGTATTAGGCAAATCACACAGACCACACAAAATATATCAGTATCAACACATTATAAAAAATTAGTCTGTTGTACATCATTGTGCCTTTGGTCCATGTGTATTTAAAGTTAAAAGTCCAAAATATACCTTAACAAAATTCCATTACTATTAATTTAATTTACTTATTAAAATATCGCAACTATCAAAACACCACATTAAGTAACATTCTTTATTGGATTTTAAGACATGGTGCATGAAACATAAATATGAAAACGCTGTCATGAAATAACACTGAAAGTGAATTTTTTTTTTTATCTCCTTAGTGATTAAGGATTAATTCCAAATTATCGTTAGAAGTGTTCATTTACAAATTGCTGGCCATTAACCTGGGGGCAGTGTTTATCCGTTCCTTTCTGGGGAGACTAGTCATTTTATTGTTGTTATTATTATTATTATTATTGATTATAATAATAAATATTAGTCACGTAAAGAGATCCATCCATTGGGGATGCAGACAAATAATGGTGAGAAGATGCGATGGAGAGACGTAGTTCTGACAGCACTGTCAGTTTTCCCGTAAAGCCGACCTTGCAGTGACAGGACAGGTCGGCGTCAGGCACTTTTGGAGCCTGGGCCCCCAAGCCTCTATTTTCAGGCTGCAGTGGCCGGTCAGCTTCATAATGGTGGGTTTTTAGTGTAGCACTCCATTAGAGTAAGGAGATGTGTACGAAGGCCTTGCGTTGCTTCGACTCAAAAAAACCATCTAGTATATTGTGTTAGAGCCATACTCATCATGTTTACATGTACGGCATGTGTGTTATGCTTAGTCTTAATTCAAAAATGATTTTTATGCCCATGAAGTTGTGCGCGAGCACCAACCGCCACAATCCTACACAGTCATGCTATAAATATAAGAACATAAAATAGCGTAACGTGAGAGGACGAAACATCAACAGCTAAAAGTGGCGTGTTTCATTTACTCAGATTACTATCTTGTACGCTATAAAGTTTGTCTGTAAAACAAATAAATTGAATACATTTGCTTTAATTGAAAGATAACATCACTGATTCTGACAACATGCTCAACATTCTTCATCATCATACTCATCATCATTATTATTATTATTGTTATTATTATCAATTCAATGACTGTTTTATGGAAAAAAACAAAACTATGAATGAAATGTTGAAAACAAACAATAATTGGCATAGTTATAACGATAGTGAACATTATTATGCCAGTTATAAATATTATATGCCATGTATCCTGCTGGGAAGAGGTGAGTCCACTGTTACTTTAGATATAAAAGGTGACTGGCGGCCTTTAACAATAAGGCTGGCCACTTCGAAGTTCACTGGGGCACATCAACAGATCCTGCCAAGATACTCCATGTGCTAATGGTATTTTTAGAGGCACTGGAGACATTAACCTTAGGGCTGCTACACTGAGACATGCCTCGTAAAACCGTATTATTATGCCTCACACTTTAAGCTAACTTAGCTACGTTGTTGCAATATGTTAGTCATAGAATGTAACACCCAGACATGCTGAATCTACTGTATCTACATCACGATAACATTTGTGTAAAATCGTGTTATTCACAGACGAATGTTTTGTGAAAGTATTTTTGGGTGGTAGTACTACTCAATGTGGTCATTACTAAAGTGATTTTAATCTGCTCTATTAGTGATGCCCATATAACTATTGCCATCTTTTTAATTAATTAATTCTAATCTTATAACAGCCTGAGAATCCTCTCCTAGTGGCAGACTCAGGCCTGACAGTTTACATCTTAGGCATTCTGCTCCCTCTTTGTACAGCTTTTAACCATTCAGGTAAAGGGCTTTGTTAAAGGATTCAGCAGTCATATGTGTAAAACAGGGTTATATTGTGAGCTAATGACTGCTTTACTTGTTCAACTAGATATGCCGCAATAAAATCCATCAGTACAAAATTTGGCATGAATTATGTGTCTATCTTTCCTGCAACCATATAATATCAGGAAGTTTATTGGAAAAGTAGATTTTGATTCGCATCCCAAAAAACTACCATGGGCAAAAATTTGTTTCTTACAGAAATATAAATTACACTGAACATTAGACTGGTTGGCTCCGCACACTGTGAGTTCAGTTCCTTAACCCTATCCTGCCCCCTGCTTGTTTTGTGATATGCAATATTAGTTTTATTTGTCTTGTTTTCCCCGTAAAATTGACCAGATTAAGGTTCTTCCCTCATCAAATGAGTGAATGCATGCCGTATGTAGTATCTTGCCTTCTTTAACAGTATTAATTATGGAATTATTAAGACATTGAAATATCACACCATGCTGGTTGTTAAAGTGGATGTATATTTACAGCTGGCCGTTATGACTTAATGGTCTGGCAATGTTTCTGCAAGCCGCTGTTATGATTTTAAAAGCCAGTGAAAGAAACAGTAAGAGGTGCTAATTCTACCAAAATTTTGTTGCAGCAAATTAATGCTTGAAAAATATGCTGAGTCCTAAAATGAACATTTGACGTTAATAATAATGCCAGTACACATGGTTTGATTTTAGTTGTCGGTCTGCTTAGTACATCAGTGTGTCCTACATGAGTTTAAATCTTAGACTAGTACTTTGTCCAGGGTATCCCCTGCCTTGTGCCCTTTCCTTCCTGTGATGAACCCCAGGAACATACAGACCTTGCATTAGATAAGTAGACACATCCAAAACGGATGGAGGGATGGCTGCATGCAGAATTTCAGATTGTATGAATTAAGGATTCCTTCCTGTCCTTCAGTATACATTTCATTTGGAAAGCTTGCTCTCGGGCTTCTGCCAGCTCTAATTGGTTTCACAGCACCTCACCTCTCATTGCAAATCAGTAAGGTGGTGGTGGGTTTGAGTAATGTCCAAGGCTCAAAGACAGTTTGATTAATAAACGAAAGGGCTAAATATAGTCACCATGTGAGGACATCCGTCAGGATCCAAAAGGACAACCCAGTTAAACAAGGTCACAGCTGGGTGCCTGCTTGGCTGTCGGATATTCGACACTAGAATCATGTCATCCGCTTGTCCGTTGCAAACTCAAGCACATGTTAGCGTATGTTCACCAGATCTGTCGTTGATTCATACATTTTTTTTTTCCAGCACCAGTTCAGATTCCCCAGATAAGAAGCTACTCTCAGCCGCCACCACACCAGGTGGGTGTGCGCAAAATCCATTGCTGCTGACTCCAGCCAGCCTCCAACTCGCTCAACTTCAAGCTCAGCTCACCCTCCATCGGCTGAAGTTGGCCCAGACAGCCGTGAACAGCAACACCGCAGCAGCAGCCACTGTCCTCAACCAGGTCCTCTCTAATGTGGCGATGTCTCAGCCCCTGTTCAACCAGCTGAGGACCTCTGCGATGATTAGCACCCCCCATGGCCATGCTGGTGGTGCCCAGCTGGGCCCGGGCTTTGGCCCCAGCACTTTGCCCTTCCCTCCCCAGGTGGTTGGCGGAAGCTTCGGGAGAGGTGGGGGCCTCCAAAACCAAAACACCAACGTCAGGCTTGGCCACATCAGTGGTGGGACATCGCAGCCTCTCGGCCAACATGCGTCAGAGTATGGGAAAAAATCAAACCTTCCACCTGGTGCAGCATTCCTCTCAAACAGCGACAGATGTGGCCAGTTTGGCTTCCTTGGTGGGACGTCTGGCGCCGCGAACAAAACCCATGACAGCCAGTATGCACCAATCAGCACACAGGCCAAGGCCACCAGTGCCAGTAGTTTTCAGAGGGATTTTACTGCATCTGATGGCCGGGGCCCACCTTCTGGGTTCACCGGAGAGCAGAATCTGGATTCGTTCCCTTCAAGCAATCACAAGGATCATTGGCAAATTTCCAGCAGTTTCCCTCATGCAGGAAACCTGGAGATGGCTCAGAATGTCGGTGGTGCGTGGGCAAACACCAGCCAGAAGTTCCACACCAGAGGCGAACTGTACAACCCAGAGGAGCCCACCGCGGATGCCAAGTTCAACCCTGTTGGTGGGCCAGTCTTTAGTGCTGGCACCCAGGGGTTTGTGGGATACCAGCCAGGTGAAGAAGCTCCGCAGACAGCACCGATGCCTCTACTGCCCCATCAGCTCAATGACTTCCATGCTGTCACTCCGTCACTCCTGCCGCATCACTGCACTATCTGTGATAAGAAGGTATATAATCTCAAGGTGGGTGGAGCCTGTCAGTCAGAGTGTCAACAATCTGCCTACCATTAAGACAGTGACTGGTAATTTAAGAACTATGAGTGGCTTATAATAACATTATACTTTTATAGTTATGTGATGGCAGTTTTTTTTTTTAGTTTTCCTACTGTTTCCTTTATAACTTTTAATAATGTTGTTTTGTATATAAGTAGCAATACGATATGGTTCTGTGTTCCCAGGTCAGTCATGTGCGTTCCATCATAACAGAGTATGTGTAAATGCTGGTCATACCTTGCTTTCAGTTGGGAGTTGATCTTTCAGAAGATGAATGTGCCTTGAGCTGTTGTGTCTTTAAATTGCCCCCACATTGAAGGGGGGCGGGGTGGTGATCTCTTTGTGACTGAGTGGAGCAGACACCATGCTGGGAATTACTACAGTGTCTGTGTCCATGCAGGACTGGGACCAGCATGTGAAAGGGAAACTCCATCTACAGAACCGTGCGCTCTACTCGGAAGGGTGAGTCGCGTAAGGGGAAACTGATTAATGCTCGGGGGCTGGGGCTAAAATTTGCTGTAAGAATTAGCAGCTGTGACCAGCAGCGGGTTTTATTTCCTGCAAAGGGGGCCGTCTGTAATAATACACCTCAAGAAAAATACTCACTGACTTCGTCTTTATTTTAGTGTAGTATGGTTTATCCTTTTGCTGTTCAGAAGTGTGTTATTCACCCAGTTGCCTTTAAAGAGGCTGATGGCACATAGGTATTTTCTGTGCAAAATCAAATCTGCCGATTAAGATGACATTTTATGATTTTAGTTCCTCTCTATCATGAGTCGACCGCCTGAACATGAGCTCAGTTATCTGATGTACCCTGGGGGTGCTTTGACTTGGAAGTTCACAGCTATACTTTGGTATTTCAGCCCGGCCGTCGGATCTACTCACTTTCCTGCATCTACTGAAGGATGTGTGAGCTCCCTACCTAACAACTCCATGGCTTATTCTGCAGCTGCCAGTCAAGGTAAATTACAACATTTGCTTTCCAGTTTATTTGCCAGAGATACCTAAAGAAGTGACACTTTTTACAAGAAGGACTGCCATGTCAGTTGTGCTGTACTTTTAGGGAGTTAGTAATTGAAATACATGCTACTATCTAAATTATTCTACGCTAGCATAATTATACTGTCGTGCCACCGTCAAATGAATGGCCTGAGCGTGTGAATTTTATGATGTGTCTTTGCAAGCATTCCATGCAGATCAGTTTCATTTGACCAGCATCTGACCAACATTAGCGATACCATATGTACCACATATTGTAACGTTCATGTGTCCTTTCTGTTTGCTAATAGCCAACATAACCGAACATTTGGCTACAGTTAAGCTAATTGATATGCTGACATTTAGGTAGCTCTAAGAATATTCTTTTGTGTCTTATTTGGCTCTTTTGTTTTCTTGTGTCTTATTGGTTGTTCTGCTTTGTATTATTTTTGCGGTTAGATGCATCCTCTGGACCCTACTTTTCCGCAGCACCTGTGAAAACACATCTCTTGCCAGGAGTGGGATACTCGTTGCCTCAGACGGGGTCAAAGGTCAGCCCCAATCCAGTCAAAGTTGTGCAAAAAATAAAAAAAGCAGGTTGATAAGGTTTAACAAATAACTGGTCAGTGCTGGTTAATGTGATCTGGAATCTGGACTGACGGTGGTTGGTGTGTTGCTCACATTTGTTTTCACTGTGCAGAGGAATTTGTTTATTTTAATATTAGGATGCACTTGGGCGTTGTGAGGGTTCCTAAACCACCATAAGCAAACAAAGCACTACTTCATTCATTAAAAGCGTAGTGAATGGGTTGTTTTTTTAACTGTTAATTTTAACTTGTTGCTACATTATTTACTAAAATTCTCTACCTCTTGTATTATTACTGAAGCAGACAGCTGTACTTGGAATATCCTCCCTAATATCACACTAGGAAGTAGGTTATCATACTAGTAAAAATTACTCCTTATAGCCACATACTTTCGTATGTCATAGGATAGTGCAACATTAAATAAAAAAGATGACTTTTTAATTTGAAATATGCATATGAAAACGATTTTGAATCAACATTCTGTGCCTTGCTTAGAATTCTGTTCTTTGAATTTTCCTTCTCAAAATCTCAAAAATATTTCTTTTTACTTTTAATGAATGTGAACATGAATTAACTTTTTGAAGCATTGTTCTAGAAAATGCTTTGCAGTGTTAATATTTAGTTAATAATCAGCATCCATATAAAGAAAAAAAAACAACTTTGAATTAAAAATATTTTGTTATTTAGAAGAACCAGGTTTTGTTAAGTGCAACTAACCTGTTTGGTCGATTGAAATTGCAGATATTTACATGGATAAAAGTAACCTCACACAGCCCCCCTCCCCCCATAGCTCTGTCCGAGATAGAAGAAGGATGGATGGATGGATGTGTACAAGGCTGGTCTTAAGCACGGGGTCTCCTCGGCTGTAGCCCAGGCCCCTGAGTTTTAGGAGGCCCACATTTTGTATTTGGTTGTTACCGCAACATTTTATGTTGTAGGTAGGACCCCAGCAATGTCTTTAACCCAGGGTCCCCCCCCCCTAAATTTGGCCCGTGATGTTGAGAATGGATGGATATACCTAACTGATTTTTAAATGAAGTAAACCAGCATATTTGAAATTCCTGTGTACTTCATTTTGATTAAATGTCGGTTTTGTGGTTATAGACAAGCGTGCCGTTGGGTGCTGGTCTAGCTGTATGTCTGTGACTCATGCTTGTTTTGGTTATAATAATAAATATTATTTACAGGCTGGAAATGACAACATACTATACATATAATCTTTAATAATTGTTAGTAGTCTGCATGTAAATGTAGGTACTTGCTAATATGTAAAATGTGTTTATTGTCTGGGGCTGTAATGGAAAATTAGGATTCCTGAATGTACACAGGCTGCTGCATGTATCAAGTGCGATCTGGGGCACCAGTACACATCACTCTGCAATAGCAGCTTCATGTTTAATCTTGATTTTAAAAGTTACTAAATGTCTTAGGTGCAAAAGCATTTTCTGTCTGATGTGATAGGCTGAATACTTAACATTGCTGTTGAACATGGAGGATAGAGTCATCCAGGTCTGAGGTGTCGATGTAACGGTAGGAAGTGAGTAACCTCAGGGGAGACAGGCTGCAGCATCAGGGAGCCGCTGCCTGGTCACACTAACAGTGACGAGAGGCAGCAGATGGTCACACGGCACATGCAGCAGGAGGACTAATGGCAGGGTCAGATGCCGCCGACACCTTCTCACCCTCCTGTGGATTCTGACCTCCACTCGTCGTGCCTCCGTTGTCCGAAGGCCTTGATGCCCAGACTGAAGTGTCTGGCTGAGGGGGGGGAGGTGCTGTTCCACTTCTGCTTGCATGCTTAGACAGCAGATCAGGATTACGGAGACGTGCACATGAGAAGGACAAACGCATGATGCCGAGTTCAGGACACCTCTGCTCATTCATCCCCAAGAGCAGCAATCAGTCTGGGACACTGAAGACTCTGGGCAACTAAATCCATACTCCAACTGCCAACCTGGGACCCCACAGCGTGACCAAAGGGGAGAAGGGCACTTGGCCAGGGATCGCAGAAAGCGACAAGTCCTAACAGTGACAGAAATATAGCTTGGACGTGTTGACAGTGTCCCCAGAGACAAACACACTGTCACTGCAATTTCTGAAATGCAAGACCCCATACCATGTGTCACAGGGGCTTTCAGGGCCAACAATTCTGTTTATCGGTGCGCAGCAAGAGCTACTAACTTAGATTTCACATGAATTCAGATCTTGGTTTTACTGTGGTTGTCACTTTCTCAAGCAGCTTCATCTGCTCACCTCTGAAAACACAAGTGATTTAGTGGGTAGCTCTGTCATTTTGAAATGACAGTCTGCCTATAAACTGACAGAACTCATCTGGAACATTTTTAAAATGCGACGCCAAGTCAGTTGACCAGGGAGAATGTTCGTTGCGTTTCCTTCTCTCAAGGTCATAATTGTGTTTTGGCGGGCAATGCGTCTTATTTATGAGCGATGATGTCTGGGTGTCGTGGAGGAGTACTGGACATCAAGAGAAAGCGGATCTCATATTAAACCTATAGAATTCTTTATAATCCTTATTTATGGCTCCTCTCATCAGAGGGACCCAAACGTGCATGTGTGCTAATGTTAGCTCCTTTAAAAGCCCACCTGCCTGAACAACAGGTGTTCACTTTACTGCCTCTTTATGACATCATGATATACTTACACAGGTCTGTGCCCTTAGTTCCTGTATACTTTTGTAATGTGGTGTTTTTACGTCTTAGTTTTCATGTAAAGATTCTGGCCAAATGGTACAAATTACTTTTGTGAAAGAGCTAAACTAACTAATTGCGAAACCTATTATGTTATTTGTCCTGAGCTTAAAATTTCAGTACAAAGTGATTAAATTAGCCTGAATAGCCGTAGACCAATGGTAAGACCCCATGTTGCACTTGAAAAGGAAGGGGGGGGGGCTGAAAGTGCAGGAGTTATGTTTCTGATCTAGAGCAGTAATGCAATCTGTAGAAATCCATTCCACTCGTGTCTGATGAGCTCTAAGACCTGTAGTCAGCACTGAGTAAACAAACTGGAATGCTTTTGGAGAGGACCCATTAACTGCGACGGCTTCGCTGGTCACGTTATGTTTGCCGTCTTCAGCAAGGCTGTCTGGTCAATTAGCGGGTGGCTCTTACCTAAGCGACTATGGTATGTGGTCTGGGTGTTCCTGCTGGCATTTAGACTGAATGTGTTTTAAAACATTTTTCGTCAAAGCAGTTTTCATTTCTGACTGGATTTCATTGGCTTTAATTTTGGCTGACCTCTGGCCATCATAAACATGTAGGTTTACCTGAGTGAAATAACATACACGGAGGGCAGTGGGTGCGCTGTCATTCTGTGTAAAACATAGACTTTACTGAACCAAGGTGAATCCCTATATGATCACAGAGAGAGCAGATTAAAAATGGATCCATCCCAAAATATCCTTGTGTATTTTTGTTTATGTTTGCACATGCTGATTTGCTTAGATCAGACTCCCTTTAGATAACAGAAGTGTCCCAATGTTTGGGAAAAGAGGGGCATATGATTATTTAGAAATATGACAGCTAATTTAGTGATGAAAAGCATCGTTATTCTGGTTATATTCCAATATGCAGTGTCATTTATAAATAGCTTAGAGCCGCAAGCAAAGAGTATTTGGTGGATTCATATTATTTGCAGCTGCACATTTCCAGATTATGTTCAGATACAGATGCATGATAAAATTGGTGAAATATTACATATTGTTCACAAGGCAACTGTAATAATGTTGAGAAATTGAATTATATAGAGATTCTGTTGCTGTAATATTTCCTAATAATATCTTGTAAATAGGTCACATTTTTGCAGTACCTACAGTATGTGGTTTAGTTGGATGGTCAAGATATTTTATTACCCCCAGTACCCTTCTGCCCACATGCAGTATACAGTTATCTGAATACTGAATACTGAGTATTGCCTTGGTGCAATAACACTGCATAGTGCAGTGGACTAAGAAGCAGTGTGCTGCCCTGCGGACTTCAATGAGTCAGTGCTGCATCTATATTCCCCTGAGAGCACCCTGCTCAACTTCCTCTGTGATTTCCCTTGGTTTCATTCTGTGGTCCACTTGGTGCCAAGGTCACGTCCTCGGTTCTGTCAGCAGTGCCCGTCGCCGCAATGTGATTCTTCCTCCATAAGGTTCAAAGGAAGCCATTAAATGAGGCGAGGTTTAACTGGACAAAGACCATGTCCCGAAAGATGCCTACTCTTCTTAAGTTTCAGAGTCACGAACATCCTGCTGCGAATCTATTTCTGTGTTTGTCGAGCCGGGCCAAGAATGACCTTTCCTGGATCTTCTATTAGCGGGTTGCACTGGTATGGGGTGGCAATAGAATTATCACTTTCATATCTGAAAGGCTGGCTCGCGTGCCAAAGGCCGTTAAATGAGGTATTGCAGCCAAGCAATTAGGCTTTGGTGGATTAGTGTGGGGGTGAACCATTTCACACAGTAATAACACATAAGTGTGGGCTGATTAACTGCATCTCGTGTACGAAGTATGAAGGGCAGCCATTAGATGCTTTATGGGACAGCCACTGGACTCCTCTCAGACAGCGTGTTTCCCCAGGAGTTTGTTAAACATTTTGTAGGGCATACTGTGAACACTTTTGGCCCAGGGGCCCAAACCTCATGCTTTATTTAATGGGCTTAAATTCGATGACACACAAACTATGCTGGCGTGACAGTGACTTCCCCTACAGGTGCCTTAAGTCTGTCAAGTAGAGCTGCGTTTCCTCCTCAGAAATACCAGTAGGAGCTGACCCTCTGTGCTGACCCTTAACCATGTGGTCTGGGACTGTCCTGCAGATGTCACAGTCTGTCAGCCTGCTTGGATGGCAGTGAGGTGCAAGCATTTCTGTTGAAACAAGAACATCAGTCTTTCTTTAAGTGACGGGTCGTGTGTAATGTGGACCAGACAAATGATCACCACGAGTGATTTTTGCATGTGAAATATCGCTTGTCTGGGGTTACTGCTGAAATTCCTTTACTTCATTCTATCCTAATATACTGTGCTATGGAATTCCCACCACAAGTGTCTACCGAACCACACTTAGGTTGTTTTAACCTTGTAGGATCACGTCATGCTTAGGCCCAAGTGTCACTGGAGACAACGAGCATGGGAACGTGATGTTCTGTTCTCAAAGAGGACGCCGTCTTAACCAGTTTCCACGGTCTGATGAATAGACGCTGCGACCTCCAGTAGAATTAGCCGGGTAGCTGAATACGGCTTTGCACGTCAACGTCTTCCTTGATATCTTGTGTCATGCTGGAATCATCAGTTATCTGCTCAGGAACAGTCATGTGCAGATGGTGTGAAATAGATACAGAGAAGAGGCTTTGATAATGTGCATTAGTGGTTTTCCTGTATGCATGTATGTTTTGATTTTATCTACCTGTTCAGAAAGTAGGATTTCTTTCTTGTAGCACAAAGAAAGGTGTTTTGTTGTAAATTGTTGTTGGTACATTGTGGCCGTAACACTGCTTTGCATGTGTGTTTTTCCCTTAGTTCCCCCTTAGGAAGACCACCCTGGGTCGAGTGGTTCATATCTGTAACTTGCCAGAGGGCAGCTGCACAGAAAACGATGTCATCAACCTGGGTCTTCCATTTGGCAAAGTTACCAATTACATCCTCATGCGATCTACTCACCAGGTGGTTTTCACTTGTCGCCTGGCATCACGGACTAGTTTTAGGAAATTTTAGAGTTAGATAGTTCAGGTCCCGAAAGCAACATACCAGACCAAGATTTTTTTTCCCCAGCCAATCCGTTGAGCACTCTGACTGTGACTTTTTATACTCAGCTGGTTGGTTGAAACAAAATCTTGGACTGGATTTT
The DNA here is from genome assembly GCA_026776945.1 of Isichthys henryi. Lineage (NCBI taxonomy): Eukaryota > Metazoa > Chordata > Actinopteri > Osteoglossiformes > Mormyridae > Isichthys > Isichthys henryi. The sequence continues at coordinate 4,547,002 of JAODJX010000043.1, forward strand.
CACTTTCTGGACCTGAACTATCCATTTCTGGGTTTAGACTGCTTGCCTTTTTAATATTAACTTTTGTTTGTCTCAGATAGTCAAGTGGTAAGGCATTAGTTATGTATTTGGACTAGTTATGTTCTAGCACATCATTTGTTGCAATTCTTTGAGGTATTATTTGAGATTTTGTTCATTTGGGAAAGTTTGAGGAGCTCTGTATCCTCATACCAAGACTGATCTGCATATGGTTTTTCACCACAGGCCTTTTTGGAAATGGCTTACATTGAGGCTGCACAGGCAATGGTGAAGTACTACCAGCTGCAGCCAGCAATGATCAATGACCAGAAGCTTCTCATCCGAATGTCGAAGCGATACAAGGAGCTTCAGCTGAAGGTAAGCTTGGTGTGGGATGGCGTGGCATTCAGCTGCGACTTTCATTTCGCGGAGGATTCAGATTCTCTTCAGGTTTAATGATTTGCTTTCCAGAAACCAGGGAAGGACGTGGAATCCATTATTCAAGATATTAATTCTCAGAGGGAAAGAGATGAGATGCAGCAGATTGACCGGTGAGAATAAAATTTCCTGTAGCATTTCATACCGAAAAATGTGATTTAATCATTCTTCTTCACTGCCTTTTAAAACATTTTTTTTTTGATTTTCTGTTCTGGTGCTATAGTTTATTTGCAATGTATATGTGTAGGCCTGTTTGCAGAATATACAACTTTCTTTTTATACCATTAGTGAGAGGCCCAAAAGCAGTCTATGAAAAATCTGGCATCTGTCATGTCATGATGAAACAGTAACAACTGCCTGGCAGTGATCGATACCTCAGGATCAGTGTCCCGCAGTGCAGGGCTTTCCCTCGATCAGCAAGATGTATCTTTGCTTAAATGTGTTGACAACTAGCATCGCAATTGTCAAATGCAGCGCGTTGTCTGCATCACACCCGGCTCTAATGCGCCGCTCGGATGTCCCCCCAGTTACCCAGTGGAGCGCACCAGGTCACGCAGCCCCGTCAGCCGTTCTCTGAGCCCACGTTCCCACAGCCCCAGCTTTACCTCATGCAGCTCAACACACAGCCCGCCAGCCACGGCCTGCCGCGGAGACTGGAACAGCAGCTTGGGCCCCCGGCGGGGCTCCTGGGACTGGTCTTCGCAAGCGACGCGGGAGGACGAGCGCGAGGAGGCGTGCTGGAGGAACGGTGACGACGACAGGCCCAACGGCAGACTGTACGACAGGAGGAAGCCCTACCTTAAACTGACAGACAGGATGAGCCCCAGGTCGGCAGAGGAGTGGGTTGACGGCCTGAGGGGGGGCAGAGATCGCTACCCCAGGGGTAGCCCTCAGGGCTTGCCCTTCTCATCGTACAGAAGCAAGGAGGAGGACTTTTACAAGAAGGAGCTGGCATACAAGCCAGATAAGCTCCAGCGGGTTCCCTACCAACGTCACGAAGCCAAGTCAAAAAGAAAAGACTCCTCGGAGCATTACAGGTCACGACACGTGGAGGTGGAGCAGGTGGAGGATCCACCGGCACCACGGATACCGGAGGACAGGGAACCAGCATCACCACCAAAGGGGAGGAGCAAGAAGGTTCATCGCAGGCAGGAAGTGAGAGGAGACGACAAGGAGGCAGAGAGCCAAGTATGCACTCGGACTTTATTACAATGCATCATATTCAGAATACTTATGTATAATACAGTGTCATCAGATTTTTGCGTAATACAAACAACAATATATTATATAAAATGGAAATAAAAATATAATATGCATAATACATGGTACAGAGTGGCTGATGCTCGTATGAAATGACAGGTGTGGTCAGTACAAAGAGGCTTGGCTTTCTAAACAATCACCTGATGTAGTATTAATGACGGACCCCTTTCAGGAAGTGACAGAGACTCGGCAAAAGGATGCAGCCACATCGTCGCCGCACCCCACAAGTGAACGGGAGAGAGAGAGCCAGGTGCTCCACTCCACACAGCCCCCCCTGCGCTCGTTTGCGTAAAATGGCCATAGAGATGACAGTGTGCTGTCCTTAAACACTAACCCTACAACAGTGTGTTCTGGTGTGTTCTTTCTAACCAGCAGGGGGTGGGGACGTGTAAGCAGGCTCTGTTTGGTCTTTCGGTCAGTCAGTAATAATATTTACGCAAGGTCATGAATATCGGACGCCTGACATTATCAGTTCATTGACCATTGTATAGTCATACCTAGAATGTACATGAAATTTGTCTTGTATTCCTCTCTGTTAATGGCTGTTATGAATTAGAACATCATTATTAATTCACTACCCTTGGCCACCAAACGATTAGGCATGCTTGCGTTTGTTATTCTCCCTCTTGCTCTTAGTTATAAGCTGATGTAGCAGATTTACGCGCCAGGATATTTTAGTGAGACCCCAGTTTCAGTTATTTGCTGAGAGGTATGGTTTCCTGGCCTGTCCTGGAAGCTGAACCGGAGAGTGTCAGTATGTGACTCCCGACACTATGTGCGCCCCAGGTGGAGCAGTGGGAGAGTGGAGATGAGGAGAAGGAGGAAGAGGAGTCCTGGTACCCGAGGAACATGGAGGAGCTGGTGACCGTTGACGAGGTGGGTGAAGAAGAAGACGACGGCATGGTGGAACCTGACCTCCCGGACCTTCAGGAGGTGGCCAAGGTCGAGGCCGACCCGGAAGCATCCCACTGCACTTCTTCTGAGAGTCCCGAGAAAGGGGGGGTCCCAAACGAAACGACTCAGGAGGGCGGGACGGCGCCATCACGGGAGATAACAGGGATGCCACCATCTGATGTCAGCACGGGCACCAAAGACTCTCCCCCCGACTCGGGGACTATGGGACAGTCTGACCCAGAACCCAGCCTGGAGCTCCAGATAGCCTCCCAAGAGACATGCAGCTGCACGGACCCAGATGTACCTGAGGCCCAGCATCCACAGGACCCTGCAGGTCCCCAGGGTGGGAGTGAGGCCACCCAGTCTACGCACACGCTCAGCAGCAGGGCAGCGGAGACGCTGGCGCCTGTTACCCTGGAGGCAAACAATGAGGCTCCACGCAAGGAGGACACATCAGGAGAGAAGCCCAAGAAAGGTATTCTTGGAGAAAACAACACTATTATAGAAGTCATTATAATTTAAGCAGTCATTATACTGCTTTCCCACATTTTACATCTTAAGTTACATTTACTGTGCTTGAAATAGATGCAACCCTTCAAAATAATTACATTTCAGAGTTGCAGAACGCGTCCCAAAGCCCAACAGATGATGGAGTCAAATCGGTGCCTTTGGCCACGTGGGAGCATGACAAGGTTTTGGGCGAGCGCAGCATCCCGTTGGGTGAGCAAACTGCAATTTAGCGCCTGCTCAGCCCGTCTGTGGTGGGTTCAGCAGTGCTGGAAAGTCAGTATTTTACGTAAGGGCTGATTTAAAGGGCTGTAGCGAGGACAGCGGCACAGCTGAGCTGACTGCCCCCTGGGAATTGTCTGCCTATTTTTGCTGCATGGTTTCGGAGCCTCTGGTGTCACAGAGAAGGTTTTGCATTTTAAAGTCACCTGTTTTCACTTGCGTGTCAGGCATACATTTACAACTGACCGGTGTCTGGTCATGACATTAACTTTAAAGATGAAATTCTATTGCTTTCACTTGCAGAGTCACACGCTACCTCAGATGATGTATACCATCCAAGTAAAACCATTTCATGAACAATATCAAAGAAAACATGGTAGGATGAGTCAGTTCAGGTGTCTCCAGAAGAGATAGATGGTTCCAGTAAAATAATTTCAGGTGTAACTGTACAGACCAGATGTAATGGAGGAGAAATGTTGGGCTCATCTGGGATTTGAATCCAGGAGCACAAATCATACCCCTAGACCATCAATCTTTGTCTTCTGGGGAGTTTCATTTAGCAATTTTTTTAAATGACAGTTTTTAAAATGTTCGTTTTGAGTGCTGAGTCTGTAAGCCGTGTTGTGAATGTCGGTTGATAAGCTTGATCGTGTTCTCAGGGGTGGAATTCATCGTGCCTCAGAGTGGCTTTTACTGCAAGCTCTGCGACCTGTTCTATACAAGCGAGGACACCGCCAGGACGTCCCACTGCAGGAGCACCGTGCACTACAGGAACCTGCAGGTGGGGGCCCTGGGGACCGTCCATGCAGGCCACCGCACTTTCACATTCCTGGGGGTTTCTGCAGGGCTCTCACAGAAGTAGCATTCCTTTAAAGGCATATTGGTGTTACTTTAGAGTGAGGATGCTCGGTGACTTAGTGAGCTTCATAGTTTAGGACACAGCACGGCCAGTTCACCCTGTCTCTTTGTCCACGTGCTAATTTTGCATTGTTAAAGATCTGAAATTGCAGAAGAGGGCATTGCATAGCTACTGGCAATTTGAAGCTGTGACACGTGTCACTTCACAAAAAGCTTTTGTGCTTTATTTAAACATGACGCGACCCCTTTGTTGCAGAATTGGGTCTTGATAAGGTTTTAGAACATTCTGGTCATTCTGGTCAAACCGCTCGGTAGCAGGGTTGTACTTTGCACCTCTGCTGCAGTTTGTTTTTATAGACATTGTCTGGAGCCAGTTCAAAGTAGTGAAATAGCTTACAGCTTGACGGGTTAAATAAATGTGGAACATGTATTAGTTACGACATAAAAGCTTATCACCATTGTTATGCCAGCAGGAAAGAAAAATCATCCCGGTTATGTCAACACTTGTTACTCTATGTTAAAGCAAAGCACACGATGGAGAGGTCACTTACTAACCTGTTAGCTAAACTTGGCTGCCAGCTATTACCTGTTGGACAAGAGTCAGAACAATATCTAATTCTGCCGGGGGTCCAAAGGACAAAGAATATGATGTTCCTGGAAGAACCTGGTCCAGCTTCTGACCACTGAGAGGTCTGTGGGCTGCTACTTTGAGCTTGCAGAATGTTTGCCTTCAGAGATGGAAAGTTCAGGTCCACAAAGTACAAATCCAGACCAAGATTTTGATTCAGCCAACCAGTTAAACACTTTGTGAATGTGACTCTTTACATTCAGCTGGTGGGTTGAAACAAAATCTTGGTCTGGATTTGTACCTTCTTCTGGACCTGAACTTTCCACCTATATTTCCCTTCTCCGGCATTGCCTACCTCGCACCCTTGGGGGGGCTGGATTGCAGTTCAGCAGCCTCTGCTGACCCCCCTATCCTCCTGACCATGTCACAGGCATGAGTATTTTATGCATTGAGCAGTATTAAGTTGCCCGCTACTATCCAGGCAGTGTTACGCCCCCGCCACCCAGGCCGCCAGCATCCTCGCTCACCCGGCTCAGTCCTGGCACAGCTGAAACCCTGGGGGCGAGGTCTGCCCCGCATCTCATGGGTGGCATTCCCAGGCAAAATGCTCAAAAACAGATGTGCTGTCCATCAGACCAGACCAAGCCTGGTTACAGAGCACCATATTGCTTCATACAGCCCCTTGTTCAGGGTCAGAGCCCCTAATCCCAGAATGAGTGCATCTATGGATTGTTTCGCGCACATAGGGATTGCTGGGAAACAGTCTGCTTAAGTCAGCGTGATTAAAGGCTCTCTGCTTCGTCCTTTGCTTTTAACAAATCATGGCAGTTTAATTTCCCCATTTTGGATTCTGCACTTGACAGAAGGAACATGCCTCAGTTTCTGTTCACAGCTTATTCATGATTCACAAACCATGCTACACACTGTCTGATGATCTCTGCTTTTTTTTCTTAACAGAAATATCTGTCTCAGCTAGCCGAGGAGAGCTTATTGAGCACAAACGCGAGCCCACCCTAAACCCAGCAGACATGTCGTGGAGGGAGGGGGCAAGGCTCTGCCAGTGAAACCAGTCACAGAACATGCTAAGGTGTGTCTGGATGCCAGCGGGACACGCCTAAGGCACCAAGGCTCTGCTCAAACGTCACATTTCCGCACTCAGTCTCAGTCGAAAAAAGACTTGGCCCAAACACGAGAGTGACCCATTCACCTATGGTGGGTGATCTGCCCAAAACTGAACATACCGTACATTTCGGACTTGTGAATGGTACTGCAGATTAACTTTAATCTGCTAACCCAAAATCCAATACACCTTTTGTCCAAATCAACATATATTTAACCTGCGAAAGTCCAAGAGTTTATAGGTAGTCCCTATATGGAGTGACTCGTACCAAGTGCCTAAAGGAACCACCGCCCTTTAGCTGGAGAAATCCTGCAAATTTCAGGGTCTTTTAGCTGGTCTGCAAAGCATTTTCTGCTGGGGCCCCAGTGGCAGTACATGTAAATGCACTGTAACTTTTTTGCTTTGTACATAATGTGTGACAGATTTTATGAGATGTGTCTTCTGTGGTCATCGGCCTCCTTTCACGGGAGGAGTCACTGTGAGGGCGTCAGGCTGCACAGAAATGAGACTGAAATTAAATTAAACTTCTGCTTCTTCAGAATTTCAGAGTTTGCGCAGCAAAGTGCAGCCAGTTTTCTGTCAGTTTTATTTTTCTAGTTGTTTTGAAGATGTTTAATCAGACCAGTGGTGCAAAAATACTACTGTTGAGCTTATTTTATAATTTGCAGAATGTATTTGAATTGTATTTATTATTTATAAATTTGTTAAATTGGAATATCATTTCAAAGGGAAGTTGAATAGAAAATGTTCTTGACATTTCTGTGCCATAAATATGAAGCAAAACTTGCTAAGATTTGGCTCAGACAAGGTACTCATGTAGAGAATGTGTAGAATGCTCTGTAGTCTGCAGTGACGCTCTTGTTTGCTCCATCAAATGGGTCAGCCGTAGATCCTTGATGGAGCGAATTCAGTCTCTCCAGGAATAGCCCACTCCATGCTGCAGGGTGCAAACCCTTTCCCTCTTGGCAGAGACGTAAATGCCAAATATCAGGGGAATCGACCCGAGGCAACCCAGTGGGAAGCGAGCAGGTTTCGGTGTGACATTCAAAACAGGTTTGACTGTTTCACTTTCCTGTTGTTACACAGGTACCAAGCGGCCATTTAATAGATAAATGATAGATAAAGCAGGTCTGAGTCTCAGTTCCACATCAGGCTCTACACCTCAGCTTCACTTCAGTAGGTGGCTCTGCCCTGTTGCAAGTGTACAAACTTAGCAATCGGTTAGCTTTTAGAATGCAGTGGTGCATTATGGGTACTGAGCAAACTGTATTAACCGAAAATGCCACAGAAAAACTAACCAACAGATCTGACACAAGGGAAGATAAGATTATTTTTTAGTTTTACCCAAAATATGATGCAATGTATTTTTGATGTGTCCATATTGTGAATAATGAAACAAGAAATGCAATCATTACCAGGTCAGAGATTTATGACATGCTGACAAGATAACTTTATTAAAATGCTGTGACTGGAGACATACTTGAACTGGACCATGTTTGTAATAAAAAATTTAAAAAAAGTGAAATCATTTGTGTGATGGAAAGAGATGATGAACACTGAATTCTAACATCTTTCCGTTTTATATACTGTGAAAACCATTACACCCATAATTATATGGGTTGTAATTTAATTGTTGAATATTTTGAGACATTCTTAAATAAAAGCTGAATAAAATATTTAAGAAGAGTATACTTTAACTTGTCTTTTTCTGTGCTACAGAGGAATATAAAACAAACAGTCACAAAGGTAAAACATTTCAGTCTTACATTAAATTTATTTCTTCAGCAAACATTTGTGTCAAAATCAACAGACAAGGTAGGCAGATAATTTATCGAATCTAATATTTAAAATGCTATTCAAATGACATGTAGAGATTCTATTAGGAGCTATCTGAGTGAAAAGTGCAGTAGAGCACTCAGTGGAACCATTTCAATACAGCAGTCAGTGAGTACAGAAAGCCCATGGGTGAGTCTTAAGATGTTTCTAGCATGAGCGACTGTATAAAACTGCTTTGGCGTGGTAGAAACTCAGAGCTCGTCCAGGGTTTAAATGCGGGAGCTCTCGCATCCGAAGCCACAATTAGGATCCAAGACCAATGAGCCATGGTGAGTTATTTTTTTATAAAATTCTATACTTTACAAGTTTTTAATTTGCCTTTTCCAAAGTCAGTTTTGACATAATGATAGAAAATGTCGTATCTAAAATAAACTGTTGCTTAAACAAAAAAAAAAAAATTGTCTTTATGTCTTTAATGAAGTTCTTCATTTCTGTTGCGTTCATTTCAACCCTTGTCAGCTGTTTAAACGGTTTAAAATAAAGTCTATTCCTTTACAGGCGTTCCCGTTCAAGATTCAAGGTTACTTCATTGTCATCAGCAGATGTGTTCATGCACATAGTGAAATGAGACAACGATTTTCCATGTACCACGATGCAACGGTACATTGACATATAGCAAAATACAGTCTGCAACAAGGACCAAAACTGCACTAAACAGTGAAACAATATGACGATATGGGGCGATTGGGTACGGAGGTACTTTATACATATTTAAATATAACTAGCATGATGTAAGTGTTAGAGAACCACCAAGCAGCATACCAGATATCAATTATTGCACACGAGAAAAACATAGCAGCATTGGTTGAATGCTAACACGTCATGTTATACACTGTAGGTGAGTCGAAATGTGACCATACAGGACATACTACACATCGAGTGATTTGGCAGCCTTTGAGTAAGGATAGGGTTATCATTAACAGAACATAGCTGTGCATGTTTAGTAGTAGTAATAGTAGGCAAAGGGCAAGTGCCATTGACATGATGAAAATATTGTATATAGCGAGGTGGTGTATTAGAATGGCATTTGGCTAGGCAGAGATTTTAAGAATTCTGATGCCGTGTAGTATGAAGCTGTCACACAGTCCGGCAGAACCGGCACGCATGCTTCGATACTGATTAGCAGACGGCAAAAGTCCATGTAGTAGGTAGAATTGGTCTTCCATGATGTTACTGGCTCTGCGAGAGCAGCGGATGTGGTAAATGTCCCTCAGAGGAGGTAGAGGCTCCCTGATGACCTTCTCAGCTGCCTGCACTATCCGCTACACCATGTTTTACTAGTAAAAACTCAATTATGGATATGTGGGCCTGGAATTCTTACTACTCAAAATATATTTGCAGATATCTACAATAGGAGTTCTTACTAGTAAGAGTTCAATTATAAAGCTCAACAAGTAAAAATTGAATTCAGGATATGTGAGGCCAAAGTACAATGGAAGTCAATTGGAATATATGACTAGTAAAAATCGAATAGGGGAGCTCTACAATACGAATTCTTACTAGTAAAAATACAATTGGCTTACCATGGGCTAAAGAGCACTCTCTCCATAGTTCCCCTATTGAATGAGTTGCAGAGATGTACAGTGCCTAGACATTATAATGTCGCCATTACACCCTATTAAAGGGACGATAATAATAAATGGAATGTGGAAAGTGGCATAGCTGACTACGGCCCAAAGTGCAGTACAAAATGGGTCCAATCTTTTCAATCAACGCAATGATCTTGGCCACTGCGCTCGCCTGTTCAATGAGAGACTCGTCGTTCGTTCCGTTTACCATCCGCGTTCGCCACCTGCTGGTGGACTGAAGTACGGCTGTATGAAAGAGACGGCGTGCAAATATTATTGGATTTACATCAAATATCATTAATTAAATGTGCGCCCTCAGAGTGAAAAAATATTCGAGGGTATCTGTGAAGTGAACCAATCAATGAACAAACTCAGATGAATGGATTCGCATAAAAGAGTGACGATTTTCATCTTTGCCGCAGGAAAAAGGATTATAATTATTAACATCCCCTTATGTCACACGTTGAAATCATCTTGCTTTATTTGTTTATTTGCCATTATATTCTGCTTGTATTGTTTTTTCTTTGTCACTTTATAATGTCTCCATTTTGCGAATTACAACAGCTGGGTCTTCCGAAGATTAAATGGCGGCAATGTTAAAGGTTTTCTTTAATAGTCATGTCTACGTAGTACAATGAAGCCTGATGCGGTTTTCCAATTTTGATAATACTTCACTCCATGATTTTAGGAGTAATGAAAAGATGCCGATTTACTTGATAACAGTGAATGCAATCATGTGAATATAATATATTATTTAATTAATTAAGGGTCGTGACGAAAATATTTATAAAGTCAGTCCTCATAAGACTACAGTCGCTGTCAGCTTGCATGATTTTGCATTTTGATTGGCTTATTGGAAATGATGCCGTATCCATTGACACTCACTGAAAAGGAATGTGAATACTGGTTTATATCTCAGAGAGGACTGCTGTTTCCAAATAGTAGACTGTACAGTTATCATTTGTTGCGTGAACATCGGGCAGCATTCCGATATATTATTCGTCTTTTTAAATCTTCCCGTTAAAATGCAAAATTTGAGCATCCAAATTACTTAGTCATGCCTGCATTTATAACTACTTTTGAGTAACGTTCAAAAGTCATTCGGCTAGTCCACAACTAATTCTGTTTTAATACATTGCCTCAAACATTCACACTGCGGATTTTTTTCATTTCCCATTACGTAATGCTGCAGTTGCGCAACCTCCAACATAGATGGCAGAATTTCTCACATCGCAATATGTCTCCACGACAATATATAGAAACGTATACGGTCTTGCCCATTGGCTTCTCCGCTCATCCGCCTCCAGACGTTCGGCCAATAAGAAATGGCGTCAATGGTGCCATGTGACAGTGTTGCTGGGCAGAGAATACAAAAACAACAACAGCGACCCTTTAACTCCGCAGTTTGCACTAGAAGTTATCAGGTTGGTGGTTTCTGTGTGAGATTGATTCTAAGGTAGTTTATTTGCGCATCTTTAAAGCGAACGGGTTTTATGTGTTTAAGTGATTTAAAAATAGCGCAGAACATTGTTTTATCTGTACATGTTAACGAAAAATATGGCTTTGAGCTGCAGTATCCATCGCAGATTGCAGGCTAACTTTAGCTATGAAACTGGCTTTTGATTAGTTAAACGGCTAACATGCTAATGATCGAAGTTTCTGCATATATTATTTAACGTCCGCGTTATTAACATGCGTTTTCTGAGCTTTAAATATATATGCATATTTTTTTCCCCAAAAATACTTTTGTATGAAAAGGATACGATGCACGCGGCAAGCTTTCCGCCTGGCCGTATTTAAAAATAGAAATTCAAATAAATAGTTAAAGGCGAGTTAGGAGGGGGCGGGGATGCGCGATGTGGGCACCTTGCTTGGCATGCGCGGGCATGTTATTGAAGTTTTCGCTTTGCCGTTGTTGACTCTGTTTCATTTGAATGAAGTTTGACAATTTCCTGAAATCCTGCTTTTGTGTTTGATAGGTCACGGGATATATATTTTTTTAATTTTCTACATTGCACGCTTTTCTCAGCCGAATAAAAACCATGGCAACCGAATGCGAGGCATGGCTTAACTCTAACCCCGTGGGTAAGTTAACGGATCAGCTGTGTGAGTCGCTTTAAAATTTTATTTCATGTACTAATGTCTGCGAGGTGGTCCAATGTACGTGGTATCTGATATTCAGGAACACACATCCACCTAATGATGGGAATCAATAAGGAAACGGAGGCTTAGGGTATACGTGAACTTCTTACGCGTGAGGAGCGGCATACGATGGTACCTCATTGAAAAGGAAAAAGAAAAGTATAATTCCTTCTCTTTCCCTCCTCTCCCACGCTGTAAAATCGATCTTTTCAAAAACCATAAAAGGTTTAATGTGAGAATTTGAAAGTAATTATGACGTATTTTGTTATTGTCAATAAATTATTCAGTATTTAAGCAAAAAAAAAATAAATTCTGGTTAGCTCAGTTTTTGTTCGTTACTGTTTATGTTAAATTGTTGCTGCTTTCTTCGGTATTGTGTATGTAGCGCGTACTTTTTGCGAATCTGTAATGACGAATTCATGCAGCTAGTGTGTATGTTGTCGGTATATATGTATTTTTTTTTTTTAGTTTTTAATGAGCGTCATTGATACAATGTCCAACTTTATGTAGACATTATAAATAAAATCTAAGCAAAACCTTTATTAAAAAATTGTAACATGGTGTTATTTCAGCTTTTTTCAAGGCCAGTCAAGTCATTTTACTGTTTGTCAGTCCGGTATTATCAGTTGATAAAAGTTCTCTCCAACTGTATTGCTAACCGGCTGGCCTAGGAATTCTATCATTCTTTAGGGGATATTAGGGGATTTTTGTCTCCTCTTTTAAAATTGTGGCGCTCTGTTTCGTTTTGACCCCCTCCCCCATAGAGGTAGACAATTTGAGCGACTCCTTCCTGTCTGGGGAAGAGGAGAAGGCGGGATCCAGGCCGGTGGACAATGAGGTCAATGGCAACTGGATGTCTGCGCCCAGCATCCATGAGGTCAGGGTGAAAGCCAAGGCCAAGCGACGGCTGAGGAAGAACTCGTCCAGGGATTCTGGCCGCGGCGATTCCCTGAGCGACAACGGCGACAGCATCCGTGGCCTCCAGGTTCCCCCCACCAGCCCCAAGTGCAAGCTGCTGGACAGGAAGTCTCGACTGGGCAAAGGGAGGGGCCTGCCAAAAAAGGGTACGTGCTTTTTATTTGTACGTGTCGGCGGTCGGAAAGGCTTTCGGCTCCGCCTCCTGTCAGATTAAGCTCAGTCATTAGCCAGTCGTCTAACAAGACACATAATGCGGGGCCCCATTTAGATTCTGTCACATCAGACCCCAGATCGTCAGGGATGCCTGTTGTTTGTTTACATGTGGTCCAGCTGACATTGGGACTGTTGCCAAGTGAGATTTATCATGCAAATAAGCTGTGAATGGAACCCGAGCCTTTTATTCGTATCAGTCTCCACCTCTAACGTACATTTTAGTGTGTGAACTGAAGGGTAACTTTTACGTCATAAAGAATCGAACTGTGTGATTACAGCCCTGTTTCCAGAAAAGTTGGGACACTGTCTAAAATGTAAATAAAACGGAATCCAGTGATTCAAATTCTGTTTTTATTTACATTTTACACAGTGTCCTATTTTTTATTTTTTTATTTTTTTGGAAAGGGGGTTGTAATTGTAATACAGTAAGCTGTGAACACGGGCACCTCCATCACTTTGTGGTTTGAGTTTAGAAGATGAGATGTTTCTTTGCGGTTTGAATTGTTCCACCTGAGGTTCTTGTGATGTTACTGGGTCTCTACTGACACCCTGAACCGCAGCAGCTGAGGTGTGGAGCTGGGAGCTGGTTATGCTGGGAGCTTTGCTTTCATTCTTAGGCTATGAAACTCACTGCTTATGTAACAGGTGCTTTAATAACACTCCCTGGACTTTGTGCCAGTGGAGGGTTGGTTTCTTCTGTGGTGCAGATTAGCCTGTGGTGCAGGTATGTCTGGATGATGGGGGGAGGGCACTACCAAGGCAGCAAATGGACAATCAGCCCTGAAAGCTGCAGCCCTGACAGGACTGAAATACAGAAAATCGCATGATTGGTGCTCCAGCCTGCTCTTTGTTTAGCGACCTGCTTGAGGGAGGTGCTTCAGCAAAGTGCTCCGTGCATCCACAGTGTAAGGTGCACTGTTGGGTACTTCAGAGCCGCTTTTGGAAAATGGCTGAAGTTTGTTTATCTGATGGGTTTCCTAACTGTTGTTGTGCAAGCACAGACCAGTAAAGTGAGTTTTCTTTTCCTCTGGGTGGGATTTGACAAAGTAAATGAATTGTTTGATTACGTGCGATGTGTTAACTAAACTCCCATTGCGACAAGCCAGCATTTTCTGATGGCCGGTGATTTTGTTTACATTGAAGGAGGTTGTGATGGGTTTCCTTGTTCTAACATTTGATAGGTTCCCTGTGCTATCAGACACACATTGAACATTTTGCAGACAAATCAGCTTTCTGGTTTGAGGTTCTAGAGTTTTGCTGCTGTTCAGCGATTGGTTCCCATGAACACAGCTAACCAATTCATCCCGCTATTAATGAGTTTAAGGGATCAAGCAGTGGCACTGTGAAGGTGTATTAAAAAAAAAAATCCTTTTTTTGTGTTTGTGTCTTTATGCTCGCTAAACTAGGGGATAGAGAAATATTGACGTATTGTCTGTAGCGTCCAAGAACCCAATTAATGCATCGGTCTAAACTTTTTTTGTTTTTTCCCAGTTCCACTCTGAAACGATCTTCAAAAGGAGGTCTGATCATCTCATCTGAAAGCCACCAAAACTGTCGTAGATTCACATGTAACATTTAGTGCACGTGTGTATTTTTAGAAGGAGACATGCAAGACAAGCTGAGCATGACAAAGTACCAGAATATGCAGAATCCAAACCCCAGAGGCCATGGGCCGTCAGGTGGTAGAGGGGCGTGGCCTTTCTGGCGCTGCCCTCACAGGAAGACTTAAGGGCTGAGTCGCTGTGTGTTGTTCACAGGTGGTGCCGGGGGGAAGGGAGTTTGGGGACCTCCTGGGGAGGTGTACGATTATGAAGAAGTCGATGTCAAGGACCCCAATTACGATGAAGATCAGGTACTGCATGCATGTTGGAGGAGGGCGTCGCTGTTAGTTTCAGACGTGCGTGTGCATCTTGCGTCGTTCCTAACGCTGAAGCTTTCAGGATTAGTACTTGTGCACTGAGATGGAATGAAAGCAGCCTACAGCTCGGGAGAGCTTGAGAGCTTAGGGTGGAACATTGATGATAATTTGATATGGGTTATGAGGAACACCAAAGCAGGCCTGCTGATATAGCGGCCTGTCTCCTTGAGAAAATTGCTTGAACATTTTATGGCGGCTTAATCTATTTGAAAGCAAATGCCGCCGCGACGTTACCAAACCGTCGGCAGTGGCTCCTGTGACCCTGTGACACATCCTCTGCAGGAAAACTGTGTGTATGAAACTGTGGTCCTCCCATTGGACGAGCGGGACTTCGAGAAGACTGTCACCCCCATCGTGCAGGAGTACTTTGAGCACGGGGACACGAACGAAGTCGCGGTGAGTTTCCCGCCGACCTCGACCGGCTACGCCAAATGGCAGGAGTTGACAGGCAGGTGCATCTTTATAGCATAATCATTGCTGAATTTAATTACCCCTCATCCCTTTAAGAACAGAACATTTTAGTGAGTATCCAGATCTCTATAGTCTTGACCGGGGATTAGTTGCTGTTTAGTTGGCTGGCTCAAGGACCTTGTCAACAGTAGAGCCAGGGTTGATAGCTCCCTGACCTCGGTGGGCCAACCCCCCAGGAGCTGCTGGGTGAGTTGAACCTGGGCCCAATGCGGAGCGGCGTGCCCACACTGGCCGTGTCCCTGGCGCTGGAAGCCAAGGCCAGCCACCGCGAGCTGACGTCCCAGCTGCTGGCAGCACTGTGTGGCCGCGTGTTGACGCTCGCCGACGTGGAGCACGCCTTTGACGGGTTGCTCAGGGAGCTGCCCGACCTCGTGTTGGACACGCCGGATGCCCCACAGGTTAGCGGCCGGGGGAAGGAAGGCGAAGGGAAGGGCTTGAGGGTGAGAGGCATGGGGGAGGGTTTTCCTGCTGGGGGGGTGGGGGGCAGAGGAGCTGGTTGTTAGTGCTTGTGGCTACGGGGATGAGCTCTTGGTGACGTGCGGGACCCACCAACGGTTGGCCAACTCCCCGTTAACGCCCGGCACCCTGGTCAGAGACGAGTTCTCAGCGATTCTTTCACCCATAGGGGCACAAGAGCTTCCGCCATTGTCCGTGTGTCATCTGCCAGCTAGCTCGACGTGGCTAGCCGAGTCCCCGGGCGATGAAAAGTGCTGTGGCGCTTTCAAGCTCTGCGCACAGACAATGGTCGCTGAGGGCAGGCTTTGTCCCTTACGGGAGCACGAGGCCAGCCTCCTCCTGCCTGAATTGTAGCAGGAGAATAGCCATGCAAACAAACACGCACGCCATGTCACACCATCTGTGAAATGATTCTTTAAACACCTCCCTCCCTTTTTGCATTTTATGGAGGGTGCATGAAATGTCACTGCGGCGCTACTGAATTCTCTCTCTGATTTAAAATTCCGAGCATCCCATCGGTGCTGAGTGGTACTCCCTCAATTCAGTCACGGGCCGGTGTTTGTACGTTTGTATTTCGAGGTAACCCTGGTGTGTAAATGAATACCGTTTACCAGCTCTTTTCCTTCTCTTACAGCTTGTGGGCCAGTTCATCGCTCGAGCCGTCAAGGATCAAATCCTGTCCAAGAGCTACATTGACAGTTACAAAGGCAAAGTGGACTGTGAACACGCCAGGTATCTTATTCAGAGGCCCATCTAGTTTTGTGACCCGTCACTGACTGCGTATTCATTTCCGGAACGTACTCGTATCGTGTCGGTTGTGGGGATACTCAATGCTGTGTTATCCACCGTTGCTTGTTTGTGGGGTCAGTCACATGATCGCTGGGGGGAGCGTGGCTGATCTTTGGCTGATTGATTGACAGGGCGGCGCTGGACAGGGCAGCTGTGTTGCTGAAAATGAACAGGGGGGGTCGACGCATAGAGAACCTGTGGGGAAGCGGTGGGGGCCAACGTCCCGTCACGCAGCTCGTCAGGGAGGTGAGGACACAATTCCTCAATGTTCTGAGCATATTGCTAATCGATACAAGGACTCAGATGTTAGGGGTTTGGATTCAGGTCGGTGTGAAGCTTGCATGCTCTCCCCGTCATACAGGGGTGCGTTTCCCAAAAGCATAGTTGCTAAGAATGCTAAGAGTTTACATAACCCTACCCAGGCACCTGAACGGTTCCAACTTCATAACCCCAGATTTCTTCTTGGTACTGCAGTTTCCTCGCAAGATCCAAAAATATGCCATTGCGCCTTTCTAGATTGCCTGTAGTTTTACTGCATTTGTGTGCAGTGCGATGGACTGGCATCCTACCCAGGGTGTACCCAAACTTGTGCCTAGTGCTGATCCAGAGCGAGATTAGTAGTCGGTAGATAAATGGCAGCTGATTTAGTCCCTGTGTTTACGTGACACGCACTCGAAAGCCAAGTGCCATGTATCAGTCCTCTGTGTTGCACTGAACGGTTTTGTGAACCGTTGCGGAATCATTCTGCCTGGTCCTGTCGCAGGTTAACCTCCTGCTGAAGGAGTACGTGTTGTCGGGTGACGTGGTGGAGGCAGAGAGATGTCTCAGAGAGCTGGAGGTGCCACACTTCCACCATGAGTTTGTCTATGAGGTACGGCAGACATTTCTGTGCTTTGTCTGCTCTGAGCTGATGAATGATGCTAGTATGCTATTAGCAAGCGATTGTGACTGTGTAGCCTGTTATTCTCATGTTATATTCTCATGAATATAAATATCAAAGATGATTAACACAGTTCTCATACTGCCTGTCTTTAAAATTAGGCAATTGTCATGGTTCTGGAATCCAAAGGGGAAAAGACATTAAAAATGGTGCTGCAGTTGCTGAAATTCCTCTGTGAGTCCTCCATTATCACTGTGGACCAAACAAGAAGGGTAATGGCGCCCCCTGGTGCTTCTAGGATGAAACACATTTTAAATCGTTGCGTTGCACGGCTTATTTTTTTGTCTTTATTTTATCGTATCGTCATTTTCCAGGGATTTGAGAGAGTTTACAGTGACATCGCAGAAATTAACATCGATGTGCCATGTGCCTACTCTGTGCTGGAGCAGTTTGTTGAGAAGAGCTTCAGCGCTGGGATCATTGACAAAAGTGTGAAGGACCTGTGTCCTTATCGGTGGGTTATGGTTCAGCTGCTTCATGGTCAAGTCTGGTCAGACCAGGTCTACCTGCATCAGTGCTGTCCTTTAGGTTTTTCTGAGACTCAAGCTGGTTTGTAGATTAAGACCTCCATGCATCAGCATACAGGGGTAGGAAGGACGCTGTCGCCCCCATGTGTGAAATTTATCTGAATTGTGAAACATTTGAAAGTAGTACCCATTACCAGCATGTGCATCAACACTTATGCGCTTTAGTCCTTGGAAGAAGAAAACAAATGAACCACTGTGATGGTTTTTGCTTTTTCCCCCTACAGAGGGCGCAAGCGCTTCGTCAGTGAGGGTGACGGCGGACGCCTTAAACCGGAGAGCTACTGAAGAACTTGGGAGCTTCTCTCGTGCCAGATCCTAGCCGAATTCTCCAGCTTTCCTTTTTGTATATTTAACGGTTTAGGTACCAATCGCTTCAGTCGGCTGTAAAGAATGTATATTTAATAATAAAAAAAAAAGGGGGGGGGGGGGGTAACGGGTGCAGTGGCACTTTAAGATTCACCTGAGATGCGCGTGGATGGCGGTGTAGAAATAAGCTAGCTTGGTCTCAAAGTGCCACACCTCTCAATGACACTGTCATTCCATTTCCTTTTCCTTTCTGAGTTCTGATTGTCACTGCCATGGTTTCCCTGACAACAGCGTTCGTACAAAAGTTGCGGGTTTGTGCATCCAGCTTCAAGAAAGGGGGCCGGTATGGGGGGTCAGCAGTTACTCCCCTGTTGGCTGCTATTACTTTGCTGTGCTTAAACAAAAAACATCTTTTTTTTTCCCCTTTCGCAGATGCGAAATTGAAGGTTATGAAGAACAGAATGCAGAGCAAAGTTGAGTATTTAGGAAATTTCACAAAATGGTGTCTAGAATGTTTATTTTTATATTTAAGAACACTGGTAAGTGAAATGTGCCCAGTCTTGCTCGCTGTTCATGTTTACAATAAACTGCAAAGAAAAAAAAATCTTTTCAGTCACTCTCGTGATTACCGACGGTTTCAGTATGGAAGTTCCTGTTTCTGCTGCAAATGAGAAGCTTAAGTCTCTACGCAGGTCCCTGGGCAGCAGTAAATCCTGATCTTGGTGTAAAGCACTCCTCCCATATTTTACATCATCTCTCAAAGGTCTCTCCTCTCAGTGCATGGTGAGCTCACACTGTTTCCACTAGAATCGCTGTGTACTTTAAGGCAACCTGTGCAACCCACAACAGTGTAGCTGCCCTGGCTGACAGTAGGTGTCCCTGTAGAGCTAAATGAGGCATAGCAACTACCCAAAGGAACCCAACCAATTTGCATTCTGCATTACAGGCAGCTAATGTGGCACGAGGGATACTGAGCATGCATTCCTGCACTAGGTCAGACCGTGGAAAGTTCCGCTACGTCTAGTTTTGCACAATTTTTAAAGGTCACCGATGATTCTCAAAAAAAAAAAGTCTAAACTTCTCCACTCTTATGAAACATGATACCCATACAACTTGCCCCAAAGGTAAGTTGAGATTAAATATTTAAAGTAAAAGCTGTCTACCCATGTCTTGGTCATTGTGTACAGTAGTGTAATATTAAAATATAAACTAAACAGATTCCATGAATGTCCAGTGAACTACTTTGAGGGATTAACTGGTTACCATGACAATCATGTATTTAGGAGCTCTAGGGAGACCCAGGTGAACGCCCTCTTCACAGTGGTTAAGAGCACTTACAATCAACCAGAAGCACACAAAGCGTTTGTTAGCGCTACATCATACTTACTATTCTATGCTAGTATGTATTCAGTTGGTACACTGGGGAAGTTTACCCTAGCTACTGTGATATGTTAGGATATTATTAGGTCGTGACGATACTGCGCCCCTAAAGGGCAGATGTTGTCATTACACCCCCAGTCCCTACTGAGACTCGGCTTGCTCCTGTTGTCTCTGCTCTTTCAGTGCTGCCTCCTGCTGCCGAATGATTCCTTGTGCCTCCTGCTGCATCTTCTCCAGTTTCTCCAGGGTGACGGACTTCAGCGGCAGAAGTTTAGGCTTGCAGATGACCATAGTAGGCACATCCTCCATGGAGAGCTGCCCTGTACATCATGACACTCTTAAATTACAGCAGTTTTAAAATATCCTATATGTGACGACTTGTGTTGTCAAGGGGGCTGGACATATTTACAACAAGTCAGCTACTGTAGATAAGTATAAATGTACCATGAAAGAACAACATTTTCCTCTAGATAGGATCAGCGATTTATGAAACCTGTCAGACATTTCGAAAGTTAAGTATTTAATAGACATTTAGATATAAATGATAACTAGCGTGCATGGATGGGCTCCAGGCATGTTGTAGACATGCAGCAGGAATGCGGACGGCTGCTGTCTCTCTCTATGTGGGCGGACCTTATCTGAAAATTGATTTGCCCCAGGCATTGATTTATTAACTAGAAGAGGTGGGAATGTAAACAAAGTATTCCCCCCTTTCCCCTGGCTGCCCGGCTTACCTTGTTTGGGAAGGACTTCTCGGAACATGGGCTTGACTTCGGGCATGTCACTAAGAGTATCTGTCGGAAACATAAACACGCCATTCTCCGTTGGTCGGCCAGCACACCAACCAGTAAGTACGCAGTTTTAATCGGGCAGTTATTTTATATAGCCGTCAGCTAGCCATTCAATCGGTGACGAGTAACTACATAAAAGAGGCTGCC
The DNA here is from genome assembly GCA_026776945.1 of Isichthys henryi. Classification (NCBI taxonomy): domain Eukaryota; kingdom Metazoa; phylum Chordata; class Actinopteri; order Osteoglossiformes; family Mormyridae; genus Isichthys; species Isichthys henryi. Next base: position 4,567,268 of record JAODJX010000043.1, read on the forward strand.
CAGCGGGTACTCAGATAATTAAAATATAGAGTTAGAAATCACCTATTTAGTCAAACAAATCAGACTGATGGCTCTAATCGTTCAAGTATTAACTAACCACATAACCTTCCGTGTCCGACAACAAAGCCAGCTGCTGCGTTTACTGGTGTAGAACGCCTGCCGTGGAACGGGGACGTTACATTTATTCACTAAACTTCACCATAAGCTTGCTAACAGCTAATCGTGCAGATAATATAACTAGCTAAGTACTTAACGAAGTAATCACCGAGCCTACTCCAAAACCCATAATATGTAAACACAGAAAAAAGACGCATGAACTGGTACCCGTCGACTGTCGGTCGGTGCTAGGATAAATTTCCAGAAATGCTTACAACAACCATACAATGCCGGAATATTTTGGTCGCCTAGGTAAACAGACCGGGGCTCTCAACTCAATAGCTAGCTTTATAGGCTATTACTCCGAAAACCGGAAGTAGATTTGCAGTGCTTGCCGGGAGTTGTAGTATGTCAGGCTCGGCGGGTTACATCAATATTGTCTTGTTGTGAATAACAATTACATCATCGTCATTTTTAATTGTTCAGCTAGCTAAAAGTGGCCGCAAATAAATACACACCAGTGCCTCAAACTAAGGCGTTTTCTGTATCCACCCCTGCTTTTACATACGCGACTAAAGTCAACCTTATAACTGAGGTATTGCCATTTAAAAAAAATAGCATGCACTGACTAACTTTATTATATTTGCCCAGTCTTACTCATGTTTACACTCGCAGCTGTATAACTATAGATGTCTGCCAGAATGCGTTGGAATGCTCAGTTAGATCATCGCTCGATTTCAGCCTCCCTCCACAAATACACATGCTTCTCACTAACGGGCTTGGATTAATAAAAATGCCGTTTCATGAACTGGGGGGGGTGGGTGCACACTAACTTTGTCGTACGTGTGCACAGCCGCGCCGACGTTCGTCCGGCAGCTCGCCGAAGCGGGGGGGGTTGCTTTGCAATGCTCTGCTGTGTAGCTGGCTGGCTGTCGCTTCCCACGCCTCCCCACCCTGGGCACCCCGAGCCCCGGTCAGACTCGCTTGACCGTCCAGACTGGGCGCCGCGCCGCCGTCCAAGAAAGTCTCGTGATAGAGCGGTACCGCGTGCGTGCGTGTGACGCAGGTCCGCGAGCAGGGAGGGGGGCGGGAGGAAGGGAAGGGAAGGGGTGGGCACAGAGCAGCAGGCAGTGTAGAAAAAGGAGGAGGAAGCGAGGATGGCCGAGTCACACCTCTGAAGGTAAAACGACTCTATTACTACGCACATATTCGCCATCTGCTTGCGATCGAGTGCGATTTTGACGCCGGGGGTGATGAGGGTCCCCCTTCTGCTGCCGTCCCCCTTTGTCTCGGCGGGTCATGTCGGTTTTGTCCCTGTTTTGCAAGGAGAGAAAATTCTCTCTTTTGTTCAGCTTCGGAATGGCCGCTGTGTGGAGTGACTCCGTGAGCCTTTTTCCTCTTTATGTCTAATAAAAGGGAGACACGCGCGTACATACGCGAATTTTCCTCACAAACAAAGAGCCGCGGCGAATTTGAGTCAAGGTGGCGAAATTTTGCGTCGGACGCCCCGGGCGCCTAAGCGGACCGAGATGGCGAAAGGCGCCGGGCCGAGCGGGGCGCTCCCGGGCGGGCTGGTGTCGGTCCGGCGGCGGCGGCGGCCACGGGGCGTTTGCCGCTCTACGCCGCGGCTCGTTTCCACCCGGCTCGGACTGGTCGGGATGCCAACGTCGTTTCGCGGGTGACAGCTGCCTGCGGAGCGGCCTACGAGGAACCGGGGAGCCAGTTCCGGGTGTGGCGTGGCGATTCGCCAGCGACTTGGTGGAATTGCTACAATTTTGTTAACGTGATTTTAGGAAAAGGGGGGGGGGAAAACCAAGATGCATTCGCGCAAAGACGCCCAGTTGCAGCGAGGAGTAAATCCCCGTTCCTCGTTTGTTAGCCACTGATTATTGGGACGGGCAGTGTTATGATTACGCCAGTTATGTGCACACATCCCACTAGCTGGTAATGGCTAATTTCTACCCCCGCTGCATGTAATGGGGTATCTCCTGCTAGCTGCCACATTAACGGCAGCATTAGTGTGGAGATGTAGTTGTCGTGGTTTCGTTCTTATTATTATTTCAATATTTGTCCCCCAGATCGCCGGCAGACCCCAACTTCTATTGACAGCTTTGCTTGCTAACCCCCCACCCCCCAAAAACCGATGAATAACAACTCATCCTCTAAAATGATTTAACGGTGGTTTGTATTCTGTATCGATGGAACATACAAAGAAGGAAAACACCATTTTTTTGGTCACCCCCCGCCCCCCATGCTTCAGCTGGCCTCACACGGTAATCGATGCCGAAATCTGCTCCTTATTAATCCCCTGCATGCGGTAATTGCATGTTATTTAACTTGCCGCCAGCCGATGAAGCTGCCATGCGATCCGAATGCATGTGGGGGGGGGAAGAGTGTTTTTGAAATAATTGTTAATGAGTTGCCCCTTTCTGGGGTGACCTTTAGGTAATCTGTCAAATTGGGTGTGGGCTGTAGCCACGCTACAGAATGTTTTATGGCTGCATGATGCTCAACACTTTGGGTTTTACTCCCTAAGCCTCCTGCCCACAGCCGCTGATTTGGGTTAAGCATTGAAATCGGTGTGAGAACTAAAAATCGCTTTGTGTGAACCAGCCGAGCCATTTCTAAGTGTAAATTCCCCTGCACATTTACTCTACATATCAAGTGTATATCCTTTCCGGCTTATGCCTCCAAAAGGCATGACTGGTTAATTTTTAAAAATAAACCACTGCGAGGTATGATGGTGGTGATGATAAATACGTGAGATTAATTTAAAGGCACGATCCAGAAGGAATAGTGCAAGGTGACAGTTCGCGATTGACGGCTGATGGGCGCAGAAATGGTGCACATGACTGTGATCCTCTTGAGCTACTTCCACAGCGTTTGTCAGAGGAACAGAGATGTACAGCCACATGTAGAATGTCGTGCAAGCTGTTGTGCGATTTAAAGGAACGAGCCAGAATCCGTGTGTTAACAAATGGATGAGAAGCTGATCTCATTTCAACACCGCCCCCACCCCCCCCATAATTCCAGGAGATATTCTGGAGGAGTGAGGACGGAGGGTGCTGGGATACAGGATCGTTGCATCAGTTATGGAAAATTAAGCGATGTGATACCGGTCATCCATTGACCCTGATGTAGGCTCGTCTTCTCTCTCTCTCTCTCTCCGCACAGGCTCAGTTGCATAATGTTTGTCAGTATCTTCCGTTTATCTCGTTCTAAAATCTGATGTTATTCAGAAATGTATCGTTTTCACATTCGACCGTGGAATCAATGCTGGTCGGATTGGTTTTTCTTCTGTTATTGTCTTGGTTTCAGTTTGTGACCGCACCGGACTGGTAGCTCATATTAACTTGGTGTGATGGTAACATGGGTTCCCGGTCAATCTGATGTCGCATGCAAGATTATTTTTTGATTCCTTGATTACTGTTTTTATTTGTTTAAGGCCTGTCACTTGGTAACTGCCGGATGTTTCGTAGTGCTCAGATTACTGTGTTATCCTCTGGTGCATGAAGTTTTGCAATCGCTCAGCAAGCATTTTTCTAACCAGAAACACACATAATAAATGATTACATGCTTCTTTCCCTTCTGTGAAATGTTTCGCTGAAACAGGTCACAAATTCAAGTGTCCCTGTCAAGGGTACAGTAGTAATGTCCCATCTTAGAAGCTTAACTGGAGGTATCTGATGATGGATTTAGAAGTTGGACTATTTTAAGATGTTACCTGATATATAAATATGAACTGTAACGTTGTGCAGTGCATATAGAGGTGTGTTATCATGCAGTGTAACATTTATCTTAGTTGTAAATTTAACAGTCAGCCTCAACAATTAAGTAGTCAGTCACTCGGGAGTTCCCAAAAACATGGCAACTCTTCTGAGTCTTCGTGTCTATTGACGTTCTCAGTTAGACTGGTTCTCATATTTCAGCTTGCAGTCTGAAGCATGTCTGTGTCGATAGCTGGCTGTTGGCACTCATGGATGAGTCTGGTCATCTTGGGCTGTGGCATAAAAATCAAACCGGACATTTTTGCTTTAGCATACCTCTGAAACCTGTACTAGGAAATGTTAGCCAGTTGGTGGTAATTAATAGGAGGTAGTGCAGCTTTGGGGGCCACCGATCAGATGGGACACCGATCAACAAGCTAGTCTGAGAGAGACCGTGTTCGCAAAAGGTCAGTTTTATATGTGCATCTTGGAAGCAGGTAGTCAGCCTACCAATCTGTAAGTGAGGTTTCCTAAAACCGTGATTGCTGGGGCCCTTTAAGTAATGTCTATGCAGTTATTAGCCACTTAAATGACGTCATCAGATTAGTTAATATGAGTGAATTTCACAATATTTCTTTTTCAGTTCTCACTCAAGTAATGTTTACATGCCACATCAGTGCTGGCTGAGTAGCGGTATGTTACACATGCAAAAAAGTACAAGTACAGAATAGATACAGTTTTCTCCTAAAGTGCTTTTTAATGTGCCACTTGCATGCGTATCTCTTGACCGTAACCATCGGGGGAGTGTGTCACTCGGGGGGGGGGGGGGGGGGGGGGGGGGGGGGGGGGGGGGGGGGGGGGGGGGGGGGGGGGGGGGGGGGGGGGGG
>JAODJX010000043.1:4583959-4594290 GCA_026776945.1 Isichthys henryi
ATTTTTTTTTTTTTTTTTTTTTTTTTTTTTTTTTTTTTTTTTTTGTGTTTTTTTTTTTTTTTTTTTTTGCTTTTTTTTTTTTTTTTTTGTTGTTTTTTTTTGGTTTGGTTTTTTGGTGGGGGGGGGGGGGGGGGGCCGCCAAGGCAAGATGGATTGCTGCTCTAATCTACCAGCAGAAGTTGTTGCTGCTTCACAAACTCTTGAAATATTGCTGTAAGAGGTGGGGAAACATGGTGAGAGAGAGACTCGCCCTGTACCGATCCACAGAGAAATGGAGTCTCCATTTCCGTGGTGCTCACAGATCAAACCGTTTCCACCTGCAGGACAAATAAGACGTGCACTTCGGCCTAACAGTTACCGGCAGAATTAAAAAGGGCTTTCACTGTTCATGCTTAACAATACACAGAAAATAAGTGAAGTGGTGCATTCCTGGTTTAAAATGAATGCTTTGAGGCTGGGGTTTGGTGCCACTTGTTAATGGGGGGAAATAATGTGAGATGCCTTCTGTGGAGCATCTGCTCTGGCAAAAGCCCCGTGAGAGAAATCTGTGGGACGACGACTGGCTGGGTGGCGTAAAAAGCGTTTATCAGAAACCAGGAACGTAAATTTAAATGTGCTTTTAAAGATGTTAAGTCCATTTTGCTAGGGCTGTCATTTTTGACTTATCTGATGTGCTTTTTTATGATTTTATATTGTTATGGTGCATCCATATGACTGGGGGCTTAGAATATTGTTTATTTTTCTATTGTCTGTTCTAGGTCATTAGGATGTTAGTATATGAATCAAGGTATTTTTTTTTTTTACTAGAAATGTCTGGTCCTCTCGTGTTGCTATGTTGTATAGGAAAGGAGCATGTTTTTTTTTTTTAAACCATGTTTTTGGTCAGAGGGTGGTAAAAAATGAGATGTTGCTATTTGCTATCTGCAAAATGTTCCTTTTAATGTTTTAAAAGTGTCATGCATCGCTCAGCAGTGCAGAGCCTACCTGCCTTAACGGTAAACCGTTTCGTTTACGCCGTCTCTCTCTCTTTCGTTTAGTCACTCCAGTACCATTTAGCCACCACCTGTAATCTCTCCTTTCTCTTGGTCCGTTTTTTCTTTTTTCTTTTTCTTTTTACGTGAGCCAACGTAAGCAAATGCCGAGTCGTGCTTAGATGCGAATCCTGCGGTTCTGACGAACATTCAGTTGAATGCAAGCTGAATCCTTGGGTTCCTTTAAATCAGAGTTAGATAAGATTTTAACAACTCTGAGCTATTAGCTTAGTTCTCCCCAAGCGAGCTTGATGGGCCGAATGGCCCCCTCTCGTTTGTATAGTTCTTATGTTCTTATGTTCTGTTTCATGTACATCGCATTTCTGTTGTATAACTTTTGCTTACCTTTAGAACCTTTTTTTTTTTTTTGTCTTCGGCACAAATGTTTTTAAACAGATGGACAGCGAAAACCGTCAGTGAGCAGGTGCGTAATGAGTCAGAAGAAAAGGACTTTTCCAGAATAGAAGCAGGCCACCATAGTGTAATTCTTTATGGGTCTTTATGCACATAGTACAACTTGGGTTATCTTTCTTTTATTCTTTTTAAATAAAGTGAACAAATACTTCAGATGTCCAATATACAAATAACATGCACAGGCCCCAAGAATTCAGTACGTCCAGGAATTCCTGGTTTAGATGAAGTGCAGGCAGGGTTACCTCGTCACAGATCTGCATTGCTGTTTTCAGTAAGCGCTTTGTTAGCTATAAGATATCGATTAAATTAAATTGTGAATAATTTTAAAGACCAGTATGAAATGAAGATGACATTTAAAACATGCCTTTATTATGTACGGGGTAATTCTTAAATGTTTACTTATTGATGAATGTCAAGACTATGGACTCAATCTGCCCTGTTTGAATAAATACTGATAAACACACACATTCACACGCACACACGTAACCCAGTTATTTCTTGTTTTTCGGCTTTGCAAGTAAATTAAATGGTCGTGTTTGCCAATGATCCATGTGTACAAAATCTTTTAATTGTAATAAAACTATAAATATTTACTAAGTTTTAAGTTATGTGAAATGTTGTATCGTGTTCTGGACTTTACCTTTAGCAAACAGTACTGCAAAACGAAAATAATGAAATATCAGTCTGTTGCTTCCATTAAGGTCGTTTTTTAAGTTTTTTTTTTTTTTTTTTAATCTTTCTTGTTGTGTTGCTTTAATTTTTACTGTACAAATACAGGAGCAACATTTCGCCAAGGATTTGACTTAGAATACGAGTAATTTGCAACAATTTGCACATATGAAATGCATTGAGGGACATCCAGGCCCCGGGGATTTAATAGCCCCACCCCCACTAAATTTATCAAACGCACGTTGATTTGGCTCCTCCTCCTACCTGAATCCAGTCACACCTCGGACCGCTGGAGGCCTCGTATAAATATTCAGATAATATGGAATTTTTTGCGCGTCCAGTCCCAACCTGCCAGTCACCCTTTGACAGAACTTCCTGGGCTGTTTTTGAAGTTTAAAGAGAAAAAAAAAAACTGACTGAATTCCTTTCCCCGTTTTCAGACATAGTGCTGTGCCTTTTAATATGTTCAGACTTGGGCTGTTCTCTGAAGTTTTGGTTTCCTTTTTGTACTTAGACAAAAAAAAGCAGATTAGCAGTGATGTCAAAGTGTAAAACTTTATTTTCAATTTCTGATGTTTGTACCCTTGTCATGCCTGCACAATGCTTTTTAAAAATTTTTATTTTGGAGATTAATCCCACAATGATACATGTTGAAAAGCTCTGGAAATGTATAATTGTACTTTTAATCCAATTAATTGTAATGTTCAGTTTGTGTTACTTCAATATAAAAAGATAATTGCCTTGTCCAGATTTTATAAGTGATCTTTCATGGATGCCTTCATTGCTTTGCACTATACAGTCATTTTATATAATCACAGCCATATCTGATCTTCTTAAATTTAGTTGATATAGAATGTTTCTCCATTCAGCAAAATGCAAATGTGTGTCTAGTTTACTTTAAGTAAGTCAGTTAACTTTTTTTTCACTAAAGCAGCTTGAATCATTTCGTATTACAGCAGCTTTCTTGATATTTGTAATGACGTAACACTTACGTACTTGGAGGGGGCCCCTGAACTCCTATGCACTTGCTCTCCAGTTTGTAGAATTTACACACCTTTGATTACTGGTTTGCTTTGTGGTTCCAGAGACACTTTACTAAATTTACTGTGTATGTTGGAATGCATTTTGACTGAGCTGCAATATGAATGGCTGACTTCTGCATTAATGCAGAATGTACCATTTCCATGCCACTATAAATCGTCAGGTCAAATTGAAAAGCGACTTTAGATACCAACCCATGCAGAAACAGAAAAATAAACTTTACTAGTACTTCACGTGGATTTTGCAGTCTTTACGAACATTTAGACAGTTCAATCATGAGCACCGAGAACTGTCCCCTGAGCCACCTGCCACCACAGATAGTCGCAGGGGGCCCCTCCTCCATCATCCAGTTCCTGAAGATGCAAGGGCCGTACCGCGCCATGGTCTGAACGTCCAATCCTGTGTCATACACGAACATTTAGACAGCTCCTACATAAGAATCAGAAAGCTTTCAGCTATAAAAATCAACTTCCATAAACAGTACGCTACTTCCCTGTTTGAGCAACGAATTGCATTCATACCTGCAACTTATTTACCCACAATATAATGAGGCTAGCTAATTATTCAGGTGTTATCGTACGTTTATCCATTTTGTAATGGATATAGAAATAAATTATACTGAAACGTATATGAGGACATATTGACGCCAGGTGAACTGTTTAAAATTTTAAGGGATTTAACCAAGGTAGGTAGTAAGAAGGGTGGTTGGTGTAGTGGTTAGCGCTGTTGCCTCACAGTACGGTAAAAGCTGCAGCTCAGGCCAGGGTTTGAGTCTTGATTATTCTAGCTATCTCTCATCAATGGATAACAAATATTTGCTTGCATTCTTAGGTCTGTGGTAGCTCCATATTGTGATCGCAGTAGCTCCAGTTTGAATCTGGGTTAAGCTAGTGTGTTATAAAAAGTTGAGTTGCGGCTAATTCTTCTAGACTAAATAACTAGAAATTTTGGGATAACAGTAAGTTACTTACTACTGCCTACTTACCTGTATTTACTCTTTTTGTCTATCTAGTTGCTTACTTACCTACCTACCTACTTGCCTTCCTGTCTGTTGACACCTTACGTACCTGTCAGTCTTCCTGTAGTGCTTCATTGCTTACCTGGGTCTGTCCTAACCCATCAGTTCTGTTTTTGCAGGATGCCAATGTACCAACACCAACATACTTCCCTACATACAGCCTGGGGTGTTGGGGTGGGACTTGAACCCTAGTCCCACTTCCAGCATTTGTCTTGCCGTGAGGCAACAGCGTTAACAACTATGCCATTGGGCCGCCCCCCCTCCCTAGCACCTAGGTCAATATGTTCTGAGGTAGGTGTTAGGGTCAATATGTTCTCACTTACGTTTACGGGTAGGTGTTTAAACAGTTTTGCACCGTGACTTAAGAGTAAATCAAAAAGTCAAACAGTGAAAAAGCAATTTGAAGTCAGCCTAAAGTATTAATTGAATCTAAAGTTTGAAATTCACCTCTGACATTGTTTAAAATATAATTTATATAACCCTTGGTGAAATTTCCACGCCTAAATCCAGAAGTCCTTATTTAGTACATTGTACAAATTTACCGGAACTATGCATTATCGGTTGTGGAGGAGCGCTACATGTTTTCAAGCAAAATAGGAATTATTGGTGCGCTACCTGTACCGGCCAATAGGCGTCACTAAATCCTCGCTGTGCCTTTACTATTCGAGGCGCAATTTATCCCTTAGAATAGAACAGAATCATACGGACAAACATTGCTATTATGTTTACCATATTATGGTTCGACCTGCATCCCGTGGTCACGCATATTATTATCATAAAAAAAATTCAGCCTATACTATTTTCAGTCAAAAACCATTTTAAAACTGTGCGATTCGTACATTTTCCACAATGCTGTTCGATGCATGTAATACCCGGAAATAAAGAACCGTGAGTTAATTAGCTAATTAAATTACATTTTGCTTCTGATATGTTTCTCTGTCAGGAAGGAAAAAATGGCTTGAGAGCGAAACTGCCCAAGAGTGGGAAATGTGTGTCTTGTAAAGACAAGCGAGCGCAGGACCGGGAAGCGCTGCAGAGATAAGATTCAATATTGACCAACTAAGTTTTTATAGGAATCCACGTGGGCTTGGACCGAGTCCAGAGCTCTGGGGCTGGGTGCTAAGCAACACTGTCAATCCCGATGTTATAAAGGAGCGGAGTTGTAAAGCTACTCTTCACTGCGAGTAGATCTGCTGTAATAGAGTTAGTGCGTGAGAAGCAGGTACACGGTTATTAACTCTGCGGGGAGGAGTGAGCCCGTATACTGCGTGTCAGTCCACGCCTCTAGACAATCTGCTAGGGAGCCTGCAAGCTTGCAGTCTCTCCCCAGTAAGTGTACAAAATACACACTATGTATATATATTTTTAAGAAAGTTACTATTCTTCAAAGGACTTCAATGACAGCAGAAGGCAGTGAAGGTAAGATCGCAGTTTTCTTTATGCCAGATAGCAAAAAAAAAAAAAAAAAAAACTTTAATGGCATGAAATACCGTTGTTATAGCTGATCGGAGAGTTTCTGTAGTAGGAAAAAGAAAAGATTCTAACGTCATATATGTGCTCTTGCTTACACACTTAGATGAATCGACTGGTCAAGACTGCTGTAAATGTAATACCGGAGGAGAATGACATAAGAAATGTACAAGAATTAGTTTCCAGTGTCTATGCAACGTGCACCAGCGCGTAAATGGGGGCGTCACAGGAGTCTGAAGAGACCTTTCAGATGTTCTGCGAGAACTCCACCAACGCAACTTTGCCCATCCATATTTCAGTACCCCTAACAATATCCGTGGGAATGCTTATTCTCTTGATATTATATGGTAATGTTCTTGTTATAATAGCAGTATTTACTAGCCGGGCCTTAAGGGCTCCTCAGAACTTGTTTTTGGTGTCTCTTGCATCGGCAGACATCCTGGTGGCTACTTTAGTCATGCCCTTCTCGCTGGCTTATGAGCTCATGGGCAGCTGGTACTTTGGAAAAGTTTGGTGCAAAATTTACCAAGCTCTGGACGTTCTCTTTTGCACGGCGTCTATCGCCCACCTTTGCGCTATTAGTCTGGACAGGTACTGGTCAATAACCAAAGCCATTAAGTACAACCTGAAGCGTACCCCCAGACGGATAAAGTGCATCATTTTCATTGTTTGGATAATCTCCGTAATTATAAGCTTGCCTGCTTTGATCATGCACAAGGAGTTTGGCGTCGACGGCGAGCAATGTCATATCAGCCAGGAAAAGTGGTACATGATCTCTTCCAGCATCGGCTCATTCTTTGTACCTTGCATGATTATGGTTCCGGTTTACATTCGCATTTACCAGATTGCCAAAAAAAGAACCAGAGTCCCTCCACGGAAAAGCAAAAAGAGTGACCAGAAGCAGGACGACCCAGACGAAAAATTACACCGGGAGAAGGAAGCAGAGGGCGACGAGAAAAACAATAAGGGTGAAATCAATGGGATTGACATGGAAGAGTCGTCGTCTTCTGACCACGACGTTAAAAATCCCTGTTCGGCGAAGAAAGGAAAAGGTAAAAACAAACTGAGCCGAATCAAACCGGGAGATGCCATCATTAAAAAAGCCGACCGGCAGAATACCAACGGCAGCAGGTGGAAAGGACGCCAGAACAGGGAGAAAAGGTTTACCTTCGTGCTGGCGGTGGTGGTGGGAGTGTTTGTCATCTGCTGGTTTCCCTTCTTTTTCACATACACGCTGCTTGCCGTATGTACGACCTGCTGCGTTCCCGAGAAGCTCTTCAAATTCTTCTTTTGGTTCGGCTACTGCAACAGTTCACTAAACCCGATGATATACACTATATTTAACAACGACTTTAGGAGGGCTTTTAAAAAGATTCTGTGTAAAGGTGAGAAGAAGCGGATTGTTTGATACGCACGTATTTTTTGCTCCATTCTATTTCGCTATATGAATGATGCATTTAAATTCACGCATTATGTCAGGTACCGTCTTATAATACGCATACATGTACTGACAGGTCATTTTTTTATTTTCAATAAGCCCGTTTAACAATTGGGGCTAGTTTGTATAAATTATACAACATATGTGTCTAAAATGTTAATTTTAAATGTACGTTTATAATATGCGCGTTTTGTTGGCTGTGTGCTATGTTGCGGGCTCAACTTACGTATATCAAAATGTTTAAAATATATTTCTGTTTATAAATGTTTATCTCCTTAGCTTTAAGTTTTTATACATTTGGTTATTGTTATTGGTGTGGTGTTTCGTTTTATATGAATATTCTGTTGTAACATGGACACTTGAAGGTAAATAAATATTTCAACAAGTGTGATTTTGTAGACTGGGTGATTATATAGGCTTCTATGACTTCTGGCCTACTTGTTTCAAGGGCCACCCCCCCCCCCCCCCCCCCCCCCCCCAGCCCAGCCCAGCCCAGCCCAGCCCGAAATTTGTCACCGGATTGGATAGCTGAATATTCTGCTTCATTAATCAAACATGGCATTATAATTACGAACTGCGTTATTTGCGCTTTAACGCCAGTGACAAAAAAAAATAATTCGGCGCTAATGGGTGAAGGGGGTGATTATGGGAGTGACAACGAAAAGGTTATGCAAATCTGATCTTTTGTCCAACACTCAAAACTAACATTTGCCCAGACAGCAAACAAATAATGAAAGGCGCGAAAAATTAAGGTAAACTACAGATGATCAAATAAGGACGTAGACTTGAACCTGTCAGAGCTGAACACCAAGCATTGGTTGAACACTCCAAACACTGAGGCGGGCTCCGCATGTTATTGCAACCAGTAAAGCGCGACAAACTGACGAAAATGGTGTAAATGTTATTGATAGGATGGCAATTGTGGAAAAGTAATGTTGGCATATATACACAATCATTCCTGTCAACATCAACCAATATTGCAAAGGCATTCAAAACAGATTTACAACAGATTTATTAGTAGTATTTGAGTTTTCAGTGTCAGGGTTATGGTAATTGTGTATATACATGCACCCAAATATTTAGCTTTTTTCCACCCAATTTGCCTGGTATCAAGGACACGTGACCATTCCAGGTTACCAATCGTAATTAGCAAATCAAACTTGAAAACGTTTAGTAAAAATATTTTCCTACTACTGACTTTGATTAAATAAACAAAATGTTTAATTTTAGGTAGTGGCGAATTAAAAGACAATAAAATCTAAAGTTAGCCTCTGCACTGAAGCCCATTATGGAAACCTCCTGGTTTTGCTTAGTTTTGTTCAAATTGCAGTATTTTCATGGGAACTCTGTGTTATTTTGTACAGTTTTTTTCTCTAAGCATTTTTTTGGGTATGAAATGCTAAGTGGAGTTAAAAATTTCGAAAAGCAGCAAAGGTCAAACATTTTAATGGCATCTCACCAACACAAATAGATGTGGTCTCACTTTATCAAACACAAAACACTGAGAGAACCATTTAAACCTGCACGCAGTTCGGGATAATATTTTTTATTTTACTCACTCAGAGAGACATATAGACACATTTGTTCTCCAGTTGCTTTTTAAGCAATGCAGAGTGCCTAATGGAGTTTCGAGCCAAGACATTTCTCAACTGAAATTAAGAGTTAAGGTAGGTGATCTAGCTGAAATGTTTCCGGCCTGCATTTCAGTGAAAACAACATGACTCATTTAAGACAAACCTGCACCCGCTTTGAACTCATCCATAGCTTTGTCACAGAATGTGTCAATGCCAGGAGGCACAGTGTGCGAGGCAGAGCTCACCATGGTCAGGATGCCAGGTCATCACTGAGCACTGTCATATCAATGACCTGTGGGACAATTACAGTTCTCACACGTGACATTGGGCACTGAAAGAGAGAAAGATTACTGTGCACTGTCAGTCACTGCCCAACACAACCAGTTAACCAATCCATGCTTAACAAGTCATTATAACACTATATAAACATGTATACCAAGACTTTCTGGGCAATTCTATCCTTCCAACTTTGTGCCAACAGTCTGCGGAAGGAAGGCCCTTTTCTGTTTCTGACTGTGCCCCAGTGCACAAAGCAAGGTCCTTAAAGACATGGTTGGGTGAGTTTGGTGTGGAAGAACTTGACTGGCCTGCACAGAGCTCTGACCTCAACCCCATAATACACCTTTGGGATCACCTAGAACAGAGACTGCAAGACAGGACTTCACATTCAACATCAGTGCCTGAGCTCACAAATGCTATTCCGGATGAATGGGCAAAAATTCCATCAGGAACTCTCCAAAATTATGTGGAAAGCCTTGCCAAAAGAATGGCAGCTGTTATAGTTGCAAAAGGGGGGGGGGGCATATTGATGCCTATGGATTTAGAATGGGATGCAATAAAAGTTCCTGTGGGTGTAATGACCAGGTGCCCCAGTACTTTGGTAAGGTGTAGTGTTCCATCAAGCTTGTCATGTTTTTCTCTTGGGTGTGAGAAATGTAAACACAAAGAGAAAAAGAAACGTCCAGTCATGTAGAACAGGGGCTAGATCTCACTGCACAACAACCTAGTTCAGAACTCATTTATATGTATGGAAAAAGAGACATATATTAACTAATGGAAGAGGATTTTCCATCCAAACTTTTGGAATTCAGTCTGCCTGCCGCTTATCTAGCACTGGGTCCAAGTTAGACTGGAACCACATGTTTTTTGGCCTTCAAGAGGAAACCTGAGTAACCACAGGAACAGACTGTCCTGCGGGTTCGAGCACTCCTGAGCCCCCCCGCTCCAAAAACACAAAATGTAACAAATGATAATACAGTTCAATCAATTTAACAGCAACAGCTGATTAGTGCTACATAACACAAAATGAAATGCGACTGGCAACATGGTATGATGCCTGTATTTCAGGTGACAACAGTACAGCTTGACACAATCTAATTAAAATTAAATGACAATGAGATGAAAACAAGTAATATTATTAATTACTAATGTTTTCAAGTCAGAGTAGAGCGTGAGTACCAGCTTATACATTAACTGCCAAAGACAGGCAGATGGGGGCGACCTGGCAGGTCTGAGCTCATGTACCCTTGAGTAAAGTAATTCAGGCATAAAAGGAAATTTGATATTTTTTTTAACAATAATTTGTAATACAGTGATTTCATGCTGGGGCGGCATGGTGGTGCAGTGGTTAGCACTGTTGCCTCACACCTCTGGGACCCGGGTTCGAGTCTCCGCCT
>JAODJX010000043.1:4603734-4625243 GCA_026776945.1 Isichthys henryi
GGAAACCACAGTAGCAATGACTTACCACTGGGAGCCGTCCGTTTACAAAACCGAGCAGAAACGTGCGTACGCCATGTCTGGAGCTGCCGTGAGAATGTGCGTAGCGTACGCCAAGTTTCGTTTTTATACATCTCGACGTGAGCGTGGTAACGGACGTACGCAACATTTTCGTACGTACGCACCGTTTATACATGAGGCCCTAGGATTCTCACTGCTTTTCATTCTAGTGGACGCGAGAACATACATTTTTATATTTCAATGCCTTTGCATCCGTCTAGCAGTAATCGTTTGCCGTTAGTCACCCGTTTGGAGTGGCCTTGTTTTGTTTATTGGGGTTATCGAGTTCTCCGGCCCGCTGACTTCAGACACACTATAGCATAGCGGGGGAAAAAAAAGATCTATGAGATATTAATATGAAAAAACAAGTTACATAACATCTTAACATGAATCATTCAATCGTTTTGAAAAAAAGAAAGATTAGAAGAACAAGCAGCTTCAGGATTGTCCCCTTGACACTCGGCAGGCAGATGAACAAAATGAGCGAGAGGAGTTTCATTAATCTCTGCAGCAAGTGCGTTATGAAAAGACAAAAAGCACAGCGATGGTTCACACTAGTGACCCCTCATCAGCGTGAGTGATGTAATGTGGCCTCCAGCGATGTTTAGTACAGAGAGGATTGAGCTGCTTGAATTTTGAAAGTAGAACCAACTCCATGACGCTAGTTACTTACTGTAGACTGAGAAATAAGTCTAAAGGAAAATTAATAATAATAATAATAATGGATCCAAAAATAATGTTTTCTATATTTATAGCATTTTTTCCCCTTGTGCATGGCACCCCATGGCTGAGGAATACGAGAACCAATCATTCCAGTCATTACTGAAAATAACCATGGAAACCAAAAAGCTCCGTGACGAAACGGGCTAACACTGGAATGCTTTTGCTATGAAAACTGTTCTTTGCCTTGATTATGCTTTCAGACCACTGCAGTTGCCGAGCTGAGTGCCTTGATACACTTTATTGATAGATTTGGGCTTATTGAATGGACTTTCTAGAGTAATCTGTGTAATGGCCATTCCACTTACATGTACATCAACATTTGTAGCATTTGATAGCCATATGTTTGCGGAACACCGATTATGGTCCAATTTGAACACAGGCAGCCATGTGATACTGGTGTGGAAACTCCTGGGAACATTTAATTTGTGCTTTTTTAGACCTTTGCCGATGTCGTTCTCGGAACATGGAGCAGCCAGGCCTTGATAACAGGGCTCCTGCAATGCTGAGCATGCACGCTAAGTGCAGAACCGGTTCCGAAACAGTCGGACCCGCCAGTCTAAAATAGGCCTGAAGCAGCACACAGCAGCACTGAGATTCCCAGAACCCTGCGCCGGCCCCCTCCCTGGGTACATGAACTGGCTCATTGCCCTAGCAAACCACATCCCATTCGGACCCCATTAGGACATTATATTATCGCTTCTAGCCCAGAAAATGATTCATTACCCTCCTCACCCCATGTTCATTAGTGCAGAGAGCGTGAGCTCACACTGAGGTGCACACTGGGAGAAGGGAATCAGGGCATCGACGCCAATGCCAATCCGATGGAACGAGAGACAACGGGGTGAAGACAGGCACCTGGACCCAAATCCCCACGCAGATGGTGCTTTGGCTCTTAATAAATAATGCTCAGCCAGCGCTTGTGTTGAACCTTTTCTATTGATGTGGGAATTTCAGTGCTCTCAAGGAATCCAGCCCCTTTCAAACATTGCCCATAATAAATATTTTGAGTGATAACAAGCAGCAAACAAAAATATGAAAACTTCAGAGACAGTAACTTTGAAATGATGCAATTTCTGCCAACATAAGTGGGCCCGACGAGAGCTGGGGGGTTCTGCCATGAACCACAACTGTTGTAGGCAGATAGGAAGCTGAGGTCACAGTTGCTTATGCATCCTTATTTCCCATAATGCCAAAGGCAAGACTCGGGTCACATGATCCCATGGAAACAGGAACTCTACAGCAAGTGGACGAGGAGAGTGTTGATGGTTGATATTATGATATTATAATAGCACCATCGTGACTTTCTCTGTTTGAGATTAGTTATATAGACCCAAAGACCCACTTAAATTTCATGTTTTTCTCCATCCTCCTCACCTCTTGACTGATGTAGCCAAATACAAACTTCTGGTATCTTTGGAATGGCTTTGCTTTTCCATCGTGCTTTAAAGGGCTTTGATCAAACACTGATGTGCCGTAAACATCATCAGCTGTAGAAGGGGCCCAATGGGAGGTACGATACCCCCCCAAAATGAAGACACTTTAAATCAGGGGTCTCCAACTCCGGTCCTGGAGAGCTACCATCCAGTAGGTTTTCTATCCTACCCGGCTTCTGATGAGCCACACCTGTTCTCAGGTAAATACCAGGAACATGTGTGGGTCATCGGAAGCCAAGTGGGACAGAAAACCTACTGGACGGTAGCTCTCCAGGACCGGAGTTGGAGACCCCTGCTTTAAATAAAGTTGAGTTAGGGTTATGAAGAGGGAATTACAGTGAGGATTTGCTTAGAAGATCCCAGACTGTCCTGGTTTACAGGTCATTTTGGCTACAATCTCGTATCCCTAACACTATAATACTCATTCACCCGCAGCTACATCGAAATTGCACTTTAATGAGCAGGGATTCTATAATCAGAACGCAGGGAGTCTACTGTAACTATAGTGAATCACAGTGAGATCTAATACTGATACCCTGTTGTAGAGCTAAAAAGAACCTCGAGAGATTGCTAAACGGTGTCTATTGGACAACTAGAACGTCGAGCCCTGAGATGATGCCAATTTACCGGGGTGCATGCTGGGAAAGCAGGGCTATGGGTGGCTCCGCCTACCTCACTGTAGGCTAGTAATGCCCGATTCCCCACAAATAATGTCTGTACATCTACAGAGACGGGCAGTATTGAATAAAAGAAGTTTCACGGTGTGAATTAGCTCAGAGGGCACAGTCGCTTGAAAATGAGATTCCATGGATGAGATTTCCAGGCTACACCTACGCTTATCAAGGCGTCCTAATGTCCTTGCTTCGTTGACAGCAGCCTTAAGACAATAATAAACCACGAAGCCAACAGGGTTTCAGACTGGATTATCAGATAATCGGGGAGGGAAGCTTAAACAGCGGGACCAGTTCATTCTGTGTACTGAGTCTTGGCCATAAGGTTCTAACAATGTAAACCAATTAGAAGAGGAACAGGACTTTCTGAGCACCATTGTGACAGTATAACAGGCCGGCGAAATGTCACTAATGTATGTTAGCGACCTGCTACCACATTGTGTAGGAAGCCCAGCCGCGTCAATGGTGGCTAATGTGGGCAGTAAAATCAAGAAATGGGGCAAGATTATGATTATTATGACAAAAAAAAATGTATCATATAAAATACACAAAATCACTATTTTATTTGGAGCAACATTTTATTGGCCATAAATACTGCCATAGGTTTTAACGGATGTGACTGGTGTTATCAATGTGGCTAATTTGCTACTAGCATGGCGTCTCAAAGACTGAATTCTGCTGCATCTCAGAGTAGCGCGAGTTGTTCTTTGAAGGGATGCTGGCTCTGCACCAGCTCTAAGGACATCCAATGCTGCAGTGAAGGTCGTCTTTCCCGCTGGGCGTCAGGCCCGAGAACAAACAGTCCGGAACCACGGTCTGAAAACAACAGAAACCGCCTAACATGTAGAGAGGAGCAACTCATTTTATGTTGACTGCAAAAATGAGCTATTTGTAAGTTTGTGTTTAGCTACAGAGTACATGACTGCTGTCTGACACCTCTGGAATCAGCATTTGAGTCTCTGCCCTGACTGTATGGTTAGTTTATGCAATTTGCATGTTCGCCCTGTGAAGTCAAGAGGGTTCCTTCAGATGGACGAACGTAAAATTAATTCATCCTGATTCCCCCCTCCCCCACCACATATCCAACAAGTGCGGGTCCTTGCATGGCCAGAATCCGCATTGCCACAATTTAAGGACCCTGATCACTACTTTTGGGGAAACCAGAGAGACTGCCTTGGGTCCAAGGGTTACTGTCACCACTTTCTTGTGCTCTGCATGTGCGCAGACCTCTGCCCCATATAGGCCAGACATGAACATTTCCTGCTGCATATCCTCACGTTGAAAGAGTGGAATTTGCTGCCTCCTGGGAACCTGAACTAAGTTTATGTAGAGATTTTCTTTTGTTTACAAAACTAGGAAACAGCATATGTGAAGAGAGAGCATGTCAGTCCACAGATGGTGAACCGTCTAATTCTGTTAGCAAATACCTACCAGGCTGCCAGTATCGGTTCTACTGGGAGGTGTTAGGGCAGTGAATGTACACTAAGAACTGTACGCTAAAAATAAGAAAAAATCCGTTTCAACATTAAATATCTTTCTCCCTTACAGAAATCCTCAAATTTTAATCTTCATTGTTGGGAAGCATTTTATAGATTCGATTTTCCATGTTTTTTTCCCCCAAAAGACTTACTACTAATATTCTTCACTCTAAAACAGGAGGGGAAATATTTTTATCAACATAATGCTAAACTTAAAATCCAGAAATGATGATATACAGATCTTTATATGTTATAGGGCCAGAGAATATATCAGCAGAATATATATATTTTTTGCCCACTTCTGACTCAGAGGACAAATGGTATGTGCTTTCTGTTGCCAAGGTAGTTTTTGGAAGCTTTGTTGTACGAATTGTCAGTGGTTAAAACAGGCCAGTATTGCACAGTTGGGTGTGTAGCCTGACAGAGACTTGTGTAAGTGTCAAACATCTTTTCTTGTCATTAGGATTCAAGCAGCATCCGAGGTGGATTTACATCAGCGAACAGGCTTGTTTAACAAGTTGCCATATTAATGTGGATTTGCGGGAATTCTACGTCAGCTGAGAGTCCGGTCTCACGTTATTCTGACCGACTCCTTCCCTCGACTGCCTTGGAACGATGTTATCCTATCGATTCCAGCGGCATCCATGCGGAGAGGAGGACAGATGTGTGTCGGAAAGGTTGAAGTATGTAAATGTCGTTGGTGGGGCTGACTTCAGGGAGGGGGGCTTGTCGATAAGAGAGGTAGCTAGAGACCTAGCACGTTGGGACACTACTTGTAAATTATTTTAATTTAGTTTTTTACTATAAGGCTTCCAATCCAAGAACTAAATCACACTGGTGTTTTATTTACCTACTTTGTTTTGCTTCGGGAAAAAAAGCAAAAAGCAAAAGCGATGCTGTGTATTCTGCAAGCGTTTAGCAGACTGGAAAAAATGCAAACCATCGTGTGTGATTAATTTCCGCGGTTGATGCCTGTTTACCTGCACAGTCTTTGGGAAATGAGACATTAAATATGGCCAGTGTGGAACTGTCATTTTCTCCCACGTACACATGGAATTCCCCACAATTCTCCCTACTGGGTGAATGTGTGTGAGAGAGCAGACATGCAGTGCAAACTCTCCCATTTCCAGTCCATCCGGAGACTTTCTCCCTCGTAAAGAAACACACAGAAAGTTTTATGGCTTTTTACAAATGCACCCATTAGGGCTGCCATATCCCATATGAAATTTAATGTACTGTAATAATCTACAATGCATGGTTACGTATAGTTAAACATACGTTATGCTGAGGGCATATTGTCACTGCTGTTGTGCCTCTGGTTAGCTAGGGACCACACCAGATGCTTCTCATAGACAATGACCATGTGAGATGAGCAGTGTGCTGAAACACTGTGTGTACAAGCTCCTGGACCCTATTGTAACTGACTGTGTGAGATGAGTCTCGGTGATGAGTTACCGAGTTACATCCGAATCAGAGCTTTTTAACCTTGAAATATTACCACCCGGGAGACCTTTGATTCTGGATGTTCCGGATCTTCTGGACATATCTGAACCCCCGGGAATGTGGCCGTGGGTTATATTGCTAATTTCCATGAAGAGGGCACATGTCTGACCCTTCTATCGACCGCACACCGTACAAGCAGCACGCGGCATTAAAATCAGCCTGCCATAAATCAGACTGATTTAGACTAATTATACCTCATTTGGTAGCAAGAATAGGAACCCTCTTCCCCTTTTGATAAAGAACGCAAGAGCAAACATATGTCGTCTGTGTGCCAGAGCGGGTATGGGATGTTCTGTACACAGAAATACAGCGACGCGAGGAGATTATAACAAGCTGGGTGAACGCGTTTGCTTGGGAGTTAGCTTTCCTTTGAAGGGCTGGTTTCGGAAGTGCTTTATAACGTGGTTGTGTGCCTATGAGGGTCAAACCCGTCACCGGGAAAAGGTACGACCAGGAAGTACAGCCAGTCCAGCCAGTCCAGCCTCCAGCTGACGTGTTTTCTGACGTTCCGCGGTGCATCGCATGCAGAAAAAATAAACAATCTAACGTTTGCGCAGCCATCGGTCTAGAGCGAGATGTACTTTATCCGTGTCGACGCTGGCTCTCAGGCGAAGCAAGTAATCACACCATGTCCGCATCTGCAAACCGTATCGAGCCAGCCAGACCAGTGCCGTAGTACCCTTACTAAATTTTCTGCAATAACCAGGATTTTAATAGAATACTTTGAGGTTTTGATTGAGGGAGAACTTCCCTCACAGGATATTTAAGTAAACGTACTTGACCCTTATGCCATAAAAACAAACAATCACCAATATGAATACAGGACTATTAATAGTTTGTTTGTACAAATCTAAATGAACAACTGTAAATACGCGAATAATGCTGAAGGTCAAGGCCGGACAGGCAGCCAGAACTGGGACACACAGTACAGAGTACGTGCAGAGCCTCTCACACAATCTCAAAGTTCGCTCACATGGATTTGAAGCACGACAAATCATTTAAAAAGTTTTATTACCCACAAGCGCATCAAGCGTACCACCTCAGAAAGCTACGAAATTTAGTGAAGTCACACTTTGATTTTCAAAGACGTTTCCACGCCACATATGTATGACCTTGAGAATAACACCACCTGGAAACTCTCTGGATGGCCTTTTAATTTCTGCCTTGATAAAACGCCGCTCGGGACGACGTAAACACGGCGGTGGCGGACTCCGTATTTGATATGCATTAATAATATGGCCGCGGGCGGATTGGCCATTAATCCGGTTTATATGCTGGCGTGGTCTCCGCGTCGTTTCGCTCCATTAATCTCGCAGTGTTTGCTTTAAGTAAATCACTCACCCAGGCACCTGCTGGGAGTGGATTTAATGGCATCTCCAGCAGCCAGGCCTGCGGGGCCAGTGCAACGTAGCTAATGCTGGGGTGTCAGCCATTAGTTCACAGCTACCGTTTCTATAGTTTTCTAATGTCTCTTTTGTATCGGGAGGGGAGAGGCTTGTATGTGGGCGTTTACAGAAAAAAAAGGCCCACTACCACATCCGTGTTGTTTCTCACGATCCTGCTCCCTCCCCCCCCCCAGTGGGAATGCGTAACGGTCTCCACGGACGGACGCCAGAGTCATGGTTAGACCTCTGGCAGGCTGCTGTTGCTTTGTTTAATCAGCCCTGATTCATTTGATCAGGACTGGGGGGCACCCGGTTTCCCCCTTTTTTAAAAAATTATTTCTGGTGATTTGACATGCAGTCCTACACAACAATTTCATGCACTTTCAACTCAGGTTTCCTTCACGCGCGGAATTGCATCGTGTCTTTCCGGAATTCCACTCAAGCAAAATTTCAGAAGTTTGGTTCCTGAAATCCTGCCGGCACTGTCGGGGAAACCATTTCCCCTATCTGGATGTGTTTCCTTATGAAAACTTTCTGGAAAGCGTGTGTGAAATGGCTGCACGGACTCAATTAGGCTTCTCTGTGATTTTTCAAAACAAAAAAAAAAAAAAAGATCTTAAAAAGAATAACTAGACAGGCCAGCAGCTGAACAAAAAGAGCTGACTGGAAGCTAGAAAACTGTTAGTGTTCAATGTTACGCGACACATATCAGACCTAAATAAGATGCCGTTGCAATAAAAAAAACCTAAACAAACCAGATTTGCGTGAGCGTGTGGAGTTTGCATGTCCTCGTCGTGTTGTGCGGGTCTCCTGCAGGCCGCAGTCATGCAGCTAGGCTAACAGGAGCCTCGAACTGCCCATAGCTCGTGAGAGTGTCCTCCCTGTAATAGATTGGCATCCCATCAAAGGTGTACCCCATGCTGCCAGAGATCCAGCCCCCCTGGGATAGGACCCTGACAAGGACAGGCGATTAAAATTTAGATGAATGAATACTTCTGGGTGGATTATTATTCAATATGGGGGCCTCATACCCATTTATTACATCCATCCATCCCCTAAGCACCCTCTGTCTCCGCGTCGCCCAGAAGTTTCCGATTCACAAAGATATAAAGTGTTGATGGCAGTCACAAGGCCTCTGCTGAAGTTGTTGGGATCTATAAACGCTGAAAGCCTTGCTGTTCCCGTGCCAATAGCTCTGTAACGATTACTCAGACGCCACAAGAATCATCAGGGCAAACACGTGTTACGTCAACACCATTTTCCGTTTGGTCTTTGAGGGTTGATAGGCAAGGGTGGATTCATAAGCCATTACGGCTCTTTGTCATTGGATTCTTTTCATTAAAAAAATTATATGCAGACTGATTCATTCAACACGTACAGAGTTTTCTCACTCTTACGCTGACTAGTCTTATTTTTGTGGGTCAATCATATTAAATGTACTTTTTCTGCTTGCAATTTAAAGAAGTTCTTTTTCTTTGGCCTCGTCGAAATCTGAGGAAACGAAGGTCCAAAACCGAAGAGGAGCGGCAAAACTTCAAAACTGACTTTTAAAACTTTTAAAACCAACTTTTAAATGAACTGCCTTAGAACTAAGAATGTTTTTAATAGATGCTCGTCTCCTCGAGAAAATTCCTGTAGTTATAAGCAGAGCGGCGAAGCAAGGAAGTGGGAAAGCGATGGACAGCCTCTCTCTCCACCATCACCCTGCCACCTTTGGAAAATGGGATCGGGGCTGGTTCAGCAGGAACATCTCCAGATCTTGGTGTTGATGGACCAGCTTTGGGAGTTCTTGGCATCACCAATAAGGCGGCCGCGCTTCTCTATAAACCCCTCGTGCAAACAGGAAGCCTTTCAGCAGTGACATTATCGAAGTAGCCATCGACGACTGTTACTGCTCCCTGAGATAAGCTCCCATAAGGAACGAGCGAACTGTGAGGGTGACATCATCCTGTCAGTCTCACTAGAGTTCCTCTATGCCATCGCCCCCCCACCCCTTCCCCAGCAACCCGAGCGAGTGACCGAGTCTCGCTGGAGTGAAGAAGTGGGCTCTCTGTAGTGGAGGTGGGGGTGACATCACCCTTTCTGTACAGTGCCTTGGGATCCCCGGGAGCTGCTACATGGGGGGTGGGGGGTAGGGCCTGACGCTGTGGCCGGCCGTTTCCTTGCATCCTTGCAGCTCTAACACACTCCAAAGCTGACATCAGAATTCCTGCCACCTCCCACACTCTTTGACTTTTCGTTTTTCCCTTTGGGAAAAGAAAAATCACTACGCCCACTCTTCCACCATTTTACCAGTGGGTGGGATGGCCAATAGGAATATTGGTAACACTTTATAATACTGTTCCGCAGTTAACAGGTGAATATGCAGGAAGTAAGCAACAACAAGGGAGTAATGCTTCATTAACACCTAAATTAGTACTATTAACTACTAAGGAGTTATGCTTAATTACTCAATAGGTAATAGTGAACTAATTATTACAGTAGTTTGCTAGTAGGAACTATTGAGTATTGCAGGTCTCATTGGGAATTATCTACTAACTATGGATTATTTCTAACAACTACAAGTTCATTACTCGTCAAATGAGCAGTGCTTTTTTTGGACTAACTGGGACTTATAGGCTACTGTTAGTAGTAGTACTCAATGGTTAACTCATTACCGGATTTGACGTATATTTTTTCTCCACTTATGGGTTTGTTAAAACTGGAACTAACGACATGAAAAGTCTCTTCCTTGGCCCCCGCTGCGTCCTGCATGTGGAAACGCACTCCAGGAGCCTGAAAGGTACGTGAGTCCGCATGCTGGCTGCGACGGTAATGATCCGCTAACGACAACAGGGACGGTGGTAATAACTAAACGGCGGCTGCCACTGAGGGCGCGAGAATCGGGAGAGACGCTAAAGCTAAGCGTTAAGCCTTCACCCTGTTCACCCACTGGCGTGCTCGCCGAGATGCATTTGCTAATCAAGCCACGTGTGTGTGCGTATAATTTGGTTTGCAGGAATAATTTGTGCTGACGACCGAGAGTTTTACCTGAGTTATTTTAGAAGGTTCCTCTCTTCAGAAATAAAGGAAATCAACAGATTCAGAACACAACTTGGACTACAAAAACCAATCTGGAAATAATTATCGTGTGCAGTAAACAAAGCGTGATTGTTGAATTGCCAGAGAAATGTGTCTGCTTATTTTCTTTCTTTTCTAAAGGGCTTTGGATGCAATAAGACAGCAATAACGGAGCAGCTGGGACATTCTTTTCCCACCTTTGTTTACTTATTGCTCTGAACAGAAATGGCAGCGTAATCAGGGATGCAAACGACAGCCGCGGTCCAAAAGCTTGGGCCGCACCCGTATCGTGACGCATCACACAGGCCCTGGAGAACTTAATCTTTCTTATGGAAAAAGAAACTAAAACTTAAACAGCATGTGTTTCTGCCGCATTTAAGGTCGTCTTTTGGGTAATTTGAGCCAGTGGGGAGCAGGGGGGTAAGTCGTGGGGGGATGGGGGATTGTAAGCCCCCCAGTAATCAAAAACAGCCAATACAACCCCTTGAGTACCCTTAAATGCGTGGAGACCTCAACCCTCCCCATGCAAAGTGATCCTCTTGGCGGGGGGTATAGCTATTGAGTTCAGATTCTCGCTCTGGTCTTTTCTCCTTCACCATAATCATTCCAGTGCTTCTACAACAATGTACGGGGGGGGGGAATGTACGGGGACATTACACAGGGGCGCCATATTGGGCCCTGCCAATCCAGATCAATTAATTTATGTCCCCCCCATAGTATGTTAGGTGATCACATTCCTTCCACTTTGGAATCTGTTCTGTACTGTAAGTCTTTTCTGGTTTATACGTTATCTGGTAATACCCACAAACACGGTGCTGTCTTAGCATCGTGAAAACCTTGCTCCGTGTCTTTTGCGGGAGAATACAACTGAATTGCCTCCATCAAGGAAATTAGAGTAGCTTCCTTCAGGAACTAAACCGCCAAGATGACTCCCTATTCTCAGCCACTTTGCCACCTGCTGCGTCGGTTACCCACTGTAGCAATTTCGGTACGTGTCCGCTGGCACAAACGACGTCTGTGGAGCTAAACCTCGGCGAAGCCGCTTTTCTATACCTCTCAGCCGCGGAGCTGCTCTGCCGAGTCAGCGGCCACCTTCTCGGCGCTCGGATCAATTAATTTGACTAAAATGCCAACTGCTGCCGGTGAGGCGCGCGGCTGATTAGCCACCGCGATCACTTACCAGCTCGCGGTTTTTGAGAAGGCTAATTAGCGGAAGCTGGCGGAGGAAATCAATGCGCACGCATGAATAAGGAAGCAGTGTCCCATGCAGGGAGTACTGAAGGACCGATTATTAATTTCACAGTATTGCTGCCTGATCGATGGACACAATAAACAGTGCGTCCGTCTGTTTTTCTGAGGCATTGTTCTTTGTACAGGGGTTGAGGTGGGGGTTGCGGTGTCCGTTTTAGCCCCCGCGTAGTGTGCGGGGGTGGGGGTACATATGGTGTTAGTCTGAACGGTTTCCATGCCGTTTGGGGGAAGCTGGAGTCTCAGTGTGCGACAGCAATTGTTGTTCAGCTCCACGCAGCGTATTGATATTCTATGTATGGCTTGTCCTAGTTTACGCCCTATGTCTACGAATCCAAAGAAGACTTTAGCAGATACATCGCTAAGAAGCAGTACGTGTAGCTGGTAAATGTGCATTTCTCTAGTTTTCCTCAGCTATGTGACTGTGTGAACTTTCATTTGCAAGCTCACATTTGTAACCAATATACCTAAATTTCCATTTTCTTTATTGCAGCTTCATTAACTTATCAGATAATCTATAACTATCTTGCTCTGTCCGCGAGTAGAGCTGTGATTAAACCAGCCTCAACTCAGATGATGGGATTTGTTGATTGCAGGAAAAGTATCTAGTCTTGAGTGACTAGAGTCTAGACCAGGGACGGCCAGTCTTATCCAGAATGGGCTGCTATGCATGTGGGTTTTCGCTGCAACTCCCTAATTAGATCGCTAAATATTGGACTGATTGGCTGAAGAGTCCTTACCCCTGGGTCTGAACAGCTTTGCCAAAGCTGGGTTGATAAAGGTTATCCCAAAAACCAGCATGCACACTTATCCTTTGCGGATAAGATTTCCCACTCCTGGTCCAGACTATATCTGGACAGTTATTTAAACATCCCTGCTAAGATCTTCCTTAATTTCTTAGGTCTTAGACGTCACAGTAAGGGCACTTGCTGGTAATGTCTGACGAAAGTTCCCCGTCTGTCAGAATAGATGCCGATCTGCCTGTTTGACTTGTGTTATTAGCTCACATAGACAGTGAGGCCACAGCCACGTAAGGTGATTTAAATGCGTGTCGCGTAACGGAACATTGTGCCTTCAGACAATAGCATGTCCTTCAAATATTTGAATTAGTGTGTTGGTGAGGCTTGACTCTGAGAGGTTTGATAACGGCCCCGAACACCTGAACCTCCACTCTGTCGTAATGGTACCACACGTGAGACACATTCAGCAGTGGTGAAATTAATTTTCCGAGTGTGGCAGTAGGTCAAGGTGTTCAGCTGGGTCATGACGGGGGGAAGGAGCAAAATCAAAAGGCCAAAAGGATGCGGAACGAAATGACTGGTACCCCTGGTGACGACCTGGAAGGGCAGAATTTAGCCTGGGGGGGTTTTCAGTACTGATACTTTAAATCCTAAGAAATGGGATTTTAATTCTCCTCCTTAAGGCTGGAAGTGGGGGGTAAATGAGAACTGTCAAGTTTATATGAATGCCCCACGAAACTTGACACACAACTAAAAGTTATTAATTATGCGCAGTAATGCAAAAAAGTAAAGCAGGTCATTTTGCTCCCGGCTTTGTGACACGGCTTAATGGATCCCATCTTCAGAAACAGCTATGAGGTACGACTCACCTCCTCGGTGGATGGCAAGGCCGGGTCTAGCCACACCGCCGCTGCTCTTCGCAACTGGAGCGGAGAAGACTTTCACTCGTCAGTCTGAAAAACAGGACAGAGAATATCGTCCAACTACTGCTGCCCTTCATGACGCGGCCAGAAAACTGGAGGCAAAAGCCCCCAATTTGGCACAACTTTCCCAGACTTAGAGGCTCAAAAGATGAATCATTCAAATATCATAGCGTTGCTAAGCGAATAACTTCAGTCCCAAGTAGGCTTTGGTATAAATATCACCTCGTGTTAGGACGCACATGCATGGCTGTACTTCAGGGTGCTTTCTGGGATCATTTTACTGGCGGGAAGCTACAGTTTTAATTTTACATGTAGAAATACCTTTTCTGTTGTGGTGCAAGGATATTATCACCAATTCAGTTTACAAATGAGAGAATGCATACGTTAAAAATAAAGATAGCACGCTCTGAATGACATCGTGTCTTGGACACGAACAGCCGAGAATATTGCGGCAAACAAATATAAGGCGCCTAAGGCTGGATCGGAGGAAATGATTTTTTGGTAGAAAAACTGAAAAAAATCGGGACGAGGGTCCATTTCATAACAACATAATTTGCTGACTGCAAACAAACCCTAAAAGGGATCGCACTCATCACGCAGCCTGCTGACCCTATTTGCAACATAGCGTAGCTGTCTAATAAGGGGCAGCTGGGATTCATTATCTGACGTTCATGTTAGCACTACGCTAGTGCTAACCCAGGCCTTCACCATCGCTTTCTAACACACCATAAGCTATCTATAATCTATCCATTTTCCAACCACTTCTTCTTATCAGGGTTGTGGGGGTATCTATAATATATGAGGGGGAAAAAAATTAAAGGTCAACCAGGTGTATGTATATTCTTATGAGTTTATACACAACATTGAAAATAGGATAATGGACATAGTTATTTATATTCCGAAACAGACAAATGGACAGATGAAGGAGTGACAATGGGTACATTAAGACCGCTTGCCGGTTTGCTGCAAGCCACTTTCCGAGCGAACAAAATCTGCCAACTGTTGGCTAGTTTATTTTATTTTATTTTTTTTTACCCTGGAGCTGGTGCATAATTTTCCCAGCATGCCATGGGGAGCAACAGAACTGAAGCAGATGCTTTTGTGGTTAATGGCTCCGACAGCTGAGCCAAAGCAGCGGTCTGCTCTAGTGAGAAGGTCACCCTTCCTGCTAGCTAAGGTCGTGGGATACGATAGCACCTGATGAACGTGGATGAGGGGAAAAAAAAACACTACCCAGTTTGCCATGTATGTTTGGAAGCTGGAGTTGACCCAGGGATTTTACTGCAGACGGGGTGACGGCATCATGGCCCCTACACTGCCATAATCTTGGATTTAAGTAGTTTTTCCCTCTCTCGCTTTGATAAATGTTTTAATGCTTTCTGAGTGGATCTTCAGCACTTTTACCGTATTAAATGAGCGTCTCTAGAGACCTCTCACCCGCACAGTGGATAACATAGAGGTGCGTACACACAATGCGCTTTACCTATCAAAGGCAGCATGGGGCTTCACATCAGACTGTACGCAAGATGCATTCGATGATACAGTGACAGGTATTCGGCCAATTTCGGCAAATTTTGCCAAACCACAAACCCATCGGCCTACCGGGAAAATGTCCAGCACGTCCAAAGACCAATCCAACCGGGTAGGTGACACAGTCTTAATTAACGCATCAAGAAATCGATGGCGTATTCTTGTGGAAATTGATAGACTGACTTGATTATCTATGACTAGATTCACAGGCTTTTTTAAGCTCACCTTTTCATCCTCTGGCATCGCAGCCTCTCGAATGCTTCACGGTCACAGTTCTCATCGACTCGTAGCTCATCACTGAACAGACATTTTTGCGGCCTCCATCATAGCAGGAAATATGAGAGCTGAACTTTCATTCATCAAGGACCATCAAGGTAAGTGGTTAAGTCATCCATTCATTCACCCATCTGTCCCATGGTTTTACAAATGCTTTACATAACAGGGAGTCGTGGCAGTTGGAATGTTTATAAAAATACACATATGTGAAGGTTTTTTAAAAAAAAAACCTTTTCTTTTTAAACTCACTTTTTAAACTAGACGCTTGGCCAAATTGTGCTGAAGAGGGCTCCATTCATTCAGTACCGGCAAACACCACGCACATCATGTCCAGTTTGGACAAAGTCGATGTGTTTGTCTTGCCACTTTGGTAGCAGTTGTCCTTCTGGCCCGGTAACAGCCTACTTCAGATGATGTACGCTACCAGTCAAAAGCTTTTGCAAACAGGTTTTGTCACTTTTCCATTTATTTCATAAACCGCATATTTTTCATTCTTGTTAAACTTTGGAAAGTTGAGTGAACCTCTGTAAATGAAAATATAAGTCAAATAATACAAGTTTCCTTTAAACATGGAAAGATTTTGTAACAGTGCATGTCTGACATCCTATTATCCTGGCTTTGTGGTGATGGCCGAGTCAGATTCTAGACTGTCCTTTAACTTTAAAATGCACTAGTTACCTGATTCATCCCATGAAATACAGCAGTATTTAATGTCCCTTGTAGAAAGGACGCCTCGAATTTGCTCTGCAGTTATACCTGCGAGTGGAGGTTAGTTTGATGAATAAAAATAAATGGCACTCAAATGGCGAACTTACTGTAAATTTGTTAGCAAAGAATTTTGAGTGTATTTTTAGTGAATGTTACGCAAGTAACATGCAAACGCGGAAAATCATATTGAGTGCAAAAACTTTTGACTGGTAGTGAACCCCGTTAATTTGCATGAGCACACAAACTCCTCAGTTCCTAACCGTTTATGGTAATGCAGTGTTCTTCCCCGTAACATATTAAGACGCCCGGTCTCCTGATTTGAATGCGTGTCATTCAACACCCTTCAGACTGAGACCTCTGTGCCTGGAAGCTGAGCCAGCATGCTGACCTGCACCCTACGTTCCCGCTCTGTCACCTGGAAGCACTGGCACAGCGTGGTCGGCTGGTGGGACGCTTCCTCTTCAGGCCACAGTTTAGTCCATCTCAACCATCGCAGAGCTGCTCGACAATCCAACCAAACCGGTTCCAACATAAAACATCCAACATCCCTTGCACTAATGTCAGCATTCCTCACACTCCTATATCTACAGTTTATGTTGTTCTGGCCCTGGTGGGGGGGGGGGGGTGATGTGACCTCTAATTAGGTATTTCCAGGATAATTAGAAAATCCTCCTATTATTAACACTGCCTGTTTATTGAGCATTTTAGGTACCAATAACTCCGCCAATGCGAACTGAATTATGCTAAATTGTCACCATACTTACGTGTGACGTACACCGTTCTTTAATCAATGCAAATATACTCATATATTCAGCACACAGGATATTAGAATTTATGTAATTATAGATATAGAGTTCTGAATAGTAACCTGACAATGTCATTTTAGGACCATTTCTTCCCAAAAACAGTTGTATATTCCCAAAAAAATGATTTATTAAGACACTGTGCATTAAATTATATTGCATACATTTCCAACATTTTCAGACTTCTTACATACCTCAATCCTTATTTAATATGAAAAAACAAAAATACTTTAGTAGTACACTGGATATAATCCAACATTACAGAAGTAAAAGACAAAAACGGGACAAAAAAGCAAAACTGAGAACACTGAGGAATCGTTAGCGATTACATCCGTTTGGGGTGGATCAGTACTGCCACCTGTTGAGCAAAAATGGAATCGTCCATAGTCACCCAAGACGTGCATCCATACTTTCTATGTTTCAACAAGTATTCATTTACATGAATTACGGAGGTCATATTCCTTAACATTTATAAAATAATGGCTATGACACGTGATATTTGCTTAAATAAATCTATAATCTTGGCGCAGAGACACAAAAGTTGACAAACAGTATTAAACCAGGATTAAATAAACACATGCTGCTCACCATTTCACGCGCCATAATTATCTTACTGGTTTCAGTTAATTCGTTTAGGACTGTGGCGGAACGTAACCCCGCAAATCCATTAGCTATCCGCGGGTAAGAAAGCGTTCTCTCGCTACTGCTCACCAAAAGCTGTCGGGGCCGAACATTCCAGAGAAACCGCACTATTTCTTTTGTTTTATTTTTTTCTGTCGCTTTTAACACCCACTGCCAACCATTCTTGTGTAAAAAGACATCTAATGCCGGCGAGCAGAAACGAAAAGAACTTTCTGTGTACTTTTCGGGGAGTTAGATATATAAGCCAAATATAAATTTAAACAGACGCAGTACAGACAATCGCTGACGGTACTTTTTGTTCTTGTTACATATTTGCGGCATAAAGTTACCGGACGTCCAGCGCGATCGGGTCACTGGAAAGTCCCAGCTGAAGGTGCCTTCGGTGACATGCACCCTGGGAGCAGCCGTCAGAGGCGTTGGCACGGGGGCTGGCGGCATGGGGCTGCCGGAGAGTGCGCCCCTAGCGGTAGGGGTAGTTTGTGAACAGGGCCGGGGTGGGGAGCAGCGTAGTAATTGGGTAAACAGAATTAACCACGGTTGTTGCTAATCGTTCAGAAGAGATGCAGGGATGACCTCGAGGAATATATCAACCATGACAAGACTGAAGCTATTCTTATTGCCACACCAACACTGCTAAAGAATATAAATCAGTCATAGTTTTCCATACCTGGCTATTTCACCACTACTACCTCTAAAGTTAATAACCTAGGTGTCATCTTTGATTCTGCATTATATTTTGATTTCCATATAAAACGTGTCTCCAGAACGGCTTATTTCCATCTAAAAACCATCTCCAAATTCCGCCCCTCACTCAACTTTGCTACTGCTGAGACTCTCATCCATGCCTTTATAACCTCCAGACTCGATTACTGTGGTGCTCTGCTTATTGGTCTCCCAGAAAAATCATTAAACAGGCTACGGCACATCCAAAATTCCGCAGCAAGACTTCTCACCCGTTCAAGACCATGGCAACATGTCACTCCCATCCTCCTTCAGTTACACTGGCTTCCAGTTCAATCTCGGATTCAATTCGGAATCCTTCTGCTCATCAAACTCCGAAACACCCCCCCACTTGCACTATACATACATACACTTCACTCCCCATATTCAAATCCATGCTCAAAACTCACCTCTTCACTCAGACTACTCGACTTTTTGCGATTTTCTTTATTTATTTTATGTTTTGGTCGATGTCAATCTGGCGCTGGTGTGTCTCTTAATCAATGTCTTTGTCTCTACATGCTACCTATTTGCTGTTTATCTTAAAATTACATACGCAGACGTGCGATGGTGTAAAGACATAATAAGGATTCATGAGACCAGATCCATTTTTGCATGCACTGGCAGCATTCCAGATAAAACATTTCTAAAGAATTCAATAAAACTGAAGTTGCGGTAACGACCAGGGTCATTTTCCCTGGGTTTACAGAAAACGAGCCGCAGGAATATTAATGTTCTGTGTCACTGGCTGGAAATATTCCCGGAAGGGAGGAAGAGGCGCGTTTCCCACAGGCCTGGCTTTACGATCCTTATTCATAGGATGGCGACGGGGACAATGGTGAGAGACCGGGGCGAATGAGAGTCAAGATGCGGAGAAGAGGTCTCGGTAAAATGTGCCGACCGGAGACGTCCCCTGCTGTCATGGGCACTGGGGCGGACCCACCGCCTCCCCCAATACTGCCTTCCGTAACAGCTATTATTAGTATGGATGGATGGATGAATGAATGAATGACTGAATGAATGAATAGGGAAAAAAATGATACCAGTAACGAAAATTTATGCACCTCGATTATAATCAATAAACCAAGATAAATATATTGCACTGGGATATATAACATTATTTAAAAAATAGCCTTTAGTCATACGCAACCAAAACGAATTGGAACACGCAGAAAACATGGTGGGCGCAGGGTGTGGTACCAATAAACACGCTTATTAAGGAAAGAAAATACAGAAATACAGCAATGTTTTAGTTATCTAGTTTCTATGTATCGATTTACGTCGATAAGAGCGGGCTTCAAGGACAGGAAACATGATTTGTGTTTGAAACGAACACCTCGAAGCGTAGCTACTCCTCAGTACTGCATACGAATAGAGCAACAGGCAGAACTGTGAGAACGGAAAGACATGCGATCTGATTTTAAACTTCTTGCAGCGGTTTTGTGATTTAACTAAAATATTTAAAACTGTATTTAACCTGAATTTCTCAATCGAAACATATAGTTTGATTAATGATACAAAAATTACAGCTACTTTTGGATAAAAGTATTAGCTGCGCGACTGATTGACACTAGCAACAAATGTACTGCTTTGCAGGGAAGCAGATTCTTAAAGAACAGATTGTACTATACTCTGAAGACTCACGTGCAAAGGGGTTCTTACACAGGCTCACCGCATACAAGGAACATCTGACAGTATTTACAAGAATGAACAACAGAGATGATTTGCAATTGTATAGACCCGGCATAGCATGGCGTAATGACCGCCCCGCCCCACCCTTTAATACGAGTAAAAAAAAGCAAGGAAGCGCGCAGTACGATGCAATTCTCTGAAAGACCACGGGGAGGCACAGTGTTACAGAACATACGCGCGTAACGTGAGTGGGCCGCTGGGCAAATGCTAGCGCTAGTTTTGCGTTTCTTAACCAACGTTTTGCAAAGCCGACGACGCTGCATTTGAACGCATTCAACGTTACCTCTTGAAAAATACAAAGGATTGTCATTGTTGACTATACACCTGTTAACATACTTAAATTTACCTCTGCCACAATAATTCTTAGTTTTTTACGCATGTCTGATTTTATAGGCCTTTTTTCCATGCTATTTTTCCATATAACCAAAAATTAGCTAAATGGATTTTTTTCTGACAATCTTTATTCATGCCCAAACTTGTAATCATGCATATTCATGACATTTTTTGACAGACAGGGACACCAACAAGGTAGAAAACCAACATCTTTCCATCTACTAACGAATACAGGCAATGAGTTAGGAACCAACGACAACACAATGCATCATTCAAATATTTTGGTTTTTAAAAAGTGTTAGATTGTGTAAAAGTACAAAGAGAAAAATTTACAAGGACAGAAGTACGATATTACAACCGTCGAACATTAAAAATTAAGAACAAGTTTAAAACGGGAGCTTAAAACCGCCATAAATGCCATTCCAGTCTCACGTTGCCCGCGTATAGCGTAAGGTTTAAGAGCACCAGAATTCATATTATTATTATTATTTTGTTTAAATGAAAAATGTATTAAATCAAATAAAGAGGTAAGTGTCTTTGCAAATTGCCAAAAATCAGCATCTCTTCTAAGCCTGTCTCATCTTGTCAGGATTTCATGAAACTCTGGCAGAAAACGGTGACCCCAAAACTGTGCCCTAAACCATTATTACGCATCTCAATCATCCTGTTGCAACAGTGAGACCTTCACCAGCATATGTAACCACACTGTCTTTTTTAATCAATCTATATAGATTTCAACTCTATATCTACTTCAGCACGGGAGGCTCTCCTATGAGACTCTGTTGATCTCTGATCTGTAAATGAGAACGGCAGGCAAACCTACAACCAGCAAACACAGACCAGTCCATGGTTTACAGACGCTAATCACACGTATAACTAAATAATAGCTACACCGCTTAAATGCTACATTGCTACATTGAAGCTGAGTAAAACCTTTCTTTTTTTAACTTAGAACTTGGGGGCCCTGTCCTAGATACATGCTTTGGATATGGGGGGGTGACAAATGCCTGTTGCTACATTGTTGGCTAGTTACGCACAGTTGATTATAGATATTATGAATGAGATGAATTATATGCACTGGCTGTTTTTTTTTTGCTACTGGGAAGTCTGACACAAAATCACTGTCAGTGAGTTATTCCTATTTAATGCTGATGCAGTACAGGATGGTGCCACTAGGTGTTATAGGAAGCAAGAGGAGTTTTCTTATAGGTGCTAAGGAGGGATGGAGTGAAGATCAAGATAGCGATGTAATATTTGATCTGCCACCAGGGGGAGCCACAATCCTTTGGGCTGTGCGCCTTGGAATGTGGTCGTCCATCTGTGTTCCTGTAAGAGAAAAATGTGGGATGATGTGTGTCTCTGATCAGTTTAAGTCTGTGCTTTCTTCGTTTTTCTTCTTTGCAGAAGTCACAGGGATCGTGTCTTGGGGGTAGGTGCGTAACGGAAAGTGCCGCTTCCTGGGTAACATTAACAGAAGGGCCCATCCATTTTCCATTTTTCCAAACCACTTATCCTTACTGGGTCGCAGGGGGTCCGGAGCCTATCCCGGAAGCAATGGGCACGAGGCAGGGAACAACCCAGGAT
>JAODJX010000043.1:4641898-4659699 GCA_026776945.1 Isichthys henryi
ATATATATATAAACATACACATAGTAACCAACAAACAGCAATAAATAGTACATTAAAGGCAATCCACGCAAAATTCAATTCTAATAGGGTGATTTTATGCTTTAATTTGCGGATTGTAGAAATATTTTGCCTGTTCCCAAGCTTGTTCAAGAAAAGTCGGACTACGCCAGTGTTTCTGAAACATTAGTGGCCTAGCTGATACTGTAAGAGCGTAGCAGACGCGATTCTGTGACAGATGCTACCCGCCACTGATCGGCTGGATAAATGCGACAGATGCAGCTGAGCAAACGTTTGCATGCAAAATGCAAATGTAATTCAGCCCGATCAGCGTGTAGTACAGATCACCCCCCTCGGAGAACAGCGAGCTGGGGGCGGTGTCTCTTTTTTCATATTTCGATAAGAAACAAACTGGAACACTAGGGGATGGAAACTGGATCGAGCGAATTGTCTCCATACTTACTTGGAGGAAAATCCTCCTGAGAAAATCTGTTCGTACATTCACGGGGGTAGGAGCGGGGATCCAGTGCCAAGTGAAGACTCTCGTATTGACCTCAAACCCTGCTGAAAGAGCGCAGGGGCAAAATCAGATTTAATACGCCTGCATCTGGTTTGTGGAAAACAAAAGCATTTAAATGTTTTGACATATAGGCTAAAATTACTGCACAACACCGATAATTCGTCTAGCTTTCAGGTATTTTCTACATTCCTTATGGAAGTGACTTTCGTTGTCATTTTAGCCATAATCTGTAATCACGTAAATAAAAAGTTTCTGTCCACTTTTCCAGGACAGAATTGCTGGTCCTATTCAAATAATAGAAAATATAAAGTTTCGATATTGCAAATAAAATAAAATACATTAAAAAGAATGATAACCAAAGATAAGCAATAAGGCAGTAATGAATCGTATACACAATGAATCCGTGTGGTGTAGGACTCCCTCTAGTGGAAAGTATTTATATGCCCATAGCAGCACCATAATTGAGCCCATAGTGTGAGATTGTGTGTGTGTGTTGTCTACGTGTGCTTGACCTGTCCAGGTTATACCTTTGCGAAGTGCTGCTTGGGATAGGGTTCAGACCCCACCTCCCCCCTGATCCTGACCCGTATGAGCGGTTAGAAAGTCGATAGATTCGGGTTATTAAAAACGCTTTTCTCGTTTGTCGATTAAAACACGGCATCAAAATAGATTCTAAGAATTTGGTTTTAATTCTTTTTTAAGCAAAATGTCAATCAGCATCTCAATTAAACCACCTGCACGCTCATAATTGCCCGCAATGCTGCATCCTTACCTTTGAATCGGTTTCGTTGTGTGAATCAAGGTCACTGTAACGTGAAATCTTTGCTTCTTTATTTTCCAGATACGGAGCATAGCTCATTTGACTGTATAATCGAGGATCACATTGCATTCATTCACGCATTCAACGACTTTTTATTTCCTCGCGTCTTCAGTTGTTCTGTTCACCTGTGTACCTGCTGTCTGGACCACGGAGCAGGCTTCGGTCCTTCAACGACTGCTTATTTCAGGCTTCCTCACAACAGCACTTTAATAGTAATTGTCTCAAAAGCACCACGTGAATGAGGTAAATGTTTCGGGCCAAATAAAAGCCTCAGCGGCTTATTTTTGCTTGAGATTTCTTCAATTCAAAACTGTCCGTTCATAGGTCGTTTACTGTTTCGATATATATATTTTTGTATTTAAATCAAACACAAAGGGAAAAAAACATTGATGATTCCATTGTTTGGCATGTATTTAGTTTCAAACACTAATATTGAGGACCCTAACATATCTGGCCACCGGGAATCGCGGGACACAGGGAGCCGGCCAGGTCCGTCTCTCTCCTCCTTCATGCTTCCACATGGAAGCAACCCGTAATACCGCCTGCTTAGCAGGGACAAATAAAGCGTCGTTTAAAAAGTCCTTTAATTCCCATGCAGGGTGATTTCTAATCTGCCTCCACGGGCGATAGTTTCTCCGGGTTTCGAAAGGATACATTGCGCAAAAAAAAGAGTTTGAAATCTTCTGGGGTCGAGGACAAAGCTGTCGCGTATTTCCTTGGATTTAGAAACGCGCTGGAGCGCAATGTCACGTATTTTGCCTGCTTTTCCACAAATACAGAAAATCCTCGCAAACGAGCAAGTACATAGTCAGGGGGGGAATCTTGGGTCGAATCCCGTCGTATTTCGTAAGACGCCGAAAAAATATTTGCAGACCTGGTAACCGAAGAACAACGTACCGTCGTACACAGATATTTAAGCACCTGTATGAAATAAAAAGGTGTAAGTTAAATATGTTCTCTACAACAGAACACATGGTTGGTAACACTTTACTTGAAATGGCCAAAATCATGTAGCAGTACACTTTTAAAGTATTAACTAGAAACTAAGTCTTAGTTAAGTACTGATCCCACATATGGGATCGTTAATAAATCAATATTTCATGCAGTTACTATATCGGTTCATGATTTGTACTTGAGTAGTAACTGAATTACTAAGTTACATATCCCCCCTCAAGTAAAGTGTTAGAGAACACATTAAATAATATTATTAATTTGTTAAAAATCCACCCATCTGTCTTAATTTCCTTATAGACTTTAACATGATTATTTTCGTAATGGCAGCGGCTTAAACAAACTTACCCACCTCCTCGGTTTGCTGGAAAACTACGACCAAAGAATGAAGGCTAAAGAAAAAAACAAAAATAAAAATAAAAACTAAAGATGGGGTAGAAAATGGAAAGAGGACAGAGAAGAAAGTTATTACGCCACATCGGCCTACGGAAAATGTGCAAAGAAAGGTAGCTGACCTGTGTCACACATTACGCACTTTTTTACGTTTAGACAGAATGTGTTGACACACGTAGCATTTCGGGGCACTCCGACAAAAAAATTCTTTAGTTCTGTTGTAATTTTTCCTACATTTTGCATCCAAACAAGATTGTTTATTCCAAAAATAAGGTAACAGTTTGACTGTACGATACATCGTAATGAATACCACGTTATTTTTATATCCTGTATCAGCACAATCTAGTACCTTTTCCTCCAGCTCCTTAATCTGTCGTTTCTGTGCTTCTATCCACTCTTCTAGTTCCTTTATTCTCTGTAGGAATTCAATTTTTTAAGAAGTGTATTACACACATGCTGCAGAGGCAAACAGAAAGTGAAGCCTGAATATTGCCTGATAAAACCAGTGAATTTTAGCAAAAGGAGCACATTGCTGGTCAGAAGTTGGCTACGATTTTTAATGATTTTCCATTTTCAAGCTTCTAGCCCAGGGGTCACCAACCTTTTTGAAACTGAGAGCTACTTCATGGGTACTGACCCATGCAAAGGGCTACGAGTCCGAAACGTCCTAAACTTATCTAACCTTCATGTATCATAAAATAGAAAGAGGAATACCAACAGGATAAAATAACATTTTCGATGCTGCTCACTGGTGAGTTTTGCTATTTTTAGAACAGGTCTGCGGGCGACTCATGTGGTCCTTGGGGGCATCCTGGTGCCCACGGATGCCACCATATTAGTGGCCCCTGTTCTACACCATCATCGGGGGGAGGGGTTTGTTTCTGGGCCTCCACTCAAAAAGTTACATCAGTGCCCCTCCCCCAAATTAAAAATATTTAGCAAGAACAGTCAGAAGATCTTAGCTAGCTAGCTGGTTAGCAGAATATGCTGCTTCAGCATCTCACAAAGGGAACATGTTTATTTAATATTTCATATAATGACTGTTTGTGACCAACAGGGGTCTCAAACATAGGGGGACCCGCACAAATGAGGGGTTCGAGTTGTGGCAAACACAGCCGCTAGACAGCTTACATATACCTCTGCAAGACTTGATGGGAAAGGGTTAAAACACACAGTGTGCAAAGGAGAAGGCGGGGCTGCCATTCCTCTTAGGAAGCGGAGTCATGTGACTAAAGTGGGTGGGGCTAGTTAGTCCACCCGCCCTCATCCTTGTGCCTGAATCATTTTGACTCCCATAATCCACGGTAGACATGCATTAAGATATATTATTTGACTTGTATGTTTCAATGCCAAACCAACAGCATTTTTCTTCCTTTCTACTGCGGTGTGACTGTAGCTTGAGGGAATTTCCCTTTACATAAAAATGTTGAGGGCAGATCAGAAAAATGATTGGTTTAGAGAGATAACCAATCCGATTGTCGACTGGGTTTAAGTTAATAGAGGAGACGGAACCAAGACATCTGATTGGTTGGTCCCGCCATCTCTAGTTGCTTGGGCTCACCTACTCTACAATCTGATTGGTTATATCTCTGAGCCAATCAGTTTTCGATCTGTCCTCAACATTTTTGTGTAATATAAACAAATAAATAAAACTCCCATGAGCATGACTAACATCTGCTGAATCCTGAACCCAGACTTTCTGATGGCATTCGGAATCCTGCCCCCTACCTGCTGGGCATGG
The DNA here is from genome assembly GCA_026776945.1 of Isichthys henryi. Lineage (NCBI taxonomy): Eukaryota > Metazoa > Chordata > Actinopteri > Osteoglossiformes > Mormyridae > Isichthys > Isichthys henryi. The sequence continues at coordinate 4,646,321 of JAODJX010000043.1, forward strand.
TGGAGCAGCTCCATCCTCTCTCGCAGAATCTGGGCGTCCCTCTCCCTGAGTTCACTCATCACCTGCCTCTTCCACTGCTCCACAGACCTCCGCAGTGTCTCCTGCTCGTCTTCCGACAGCAACTCTGAAACCTTGGCTCCTGCTTCCTGCTGCAGAGCGTCAAACAGCATGGCCTCCAGCTCGAGGATTCTCTGTTAGGGTGGGTAAGGAAAATGGGGGATGTGCATGTTTTATAAAAGCAACCACTAGGTGGCGGCACAAAACAAAACGCCAGTCTATCAACCCTGAGTGGCTTTCTAGCAGCAGTTAAGTACTTTCTATGGTGGATATGGAAGGATGTACGCTTTACCACCAAGTGTCCACAAGGTGGCAGAGTCAAGGCTATGATCACGCTTCTCTCACTCATGCACGCAGTTACAGAATTCCATCACCAGGTGGCACAGTGGAAGCCAAAGTCCTATATATTCCTGTACCCAAAAGCAACTGAATATCCATCAGAAGACCTTTATATGAGTTATTCTGTAAATGACCATTGTGTGTCTGGTATTGTTAAACCTTTTTTTTTTTTATCTGATTAGTCCAAAATAACTTTTCCAGATTCACGCAAGCAAAACGAAAAGACTTTCTTCAAAAGAATGATGGAAAAAAAAGCATTTTGTGAATAATTAAAATAGCACAAAAGCAGGAAAAATGCTGGGAAAATGGTCTCACTTTGTGTGCCTGATCCATCGACTGCTTCCTGAAGTCCAGCTCTTCATCCAGATAGCCCTTCTGCTTGCAGAAGTGAACCTTCAGGTGAGAACAGAACACGGTAAAGGTCCCCTTCCTAACTACAGGTAAACTGAGTGCAACATCAGACCGGGCGGATCTGCTGAAGCGGTCACCTTCTCGTTCTCGATGTCCAGCATCTTCTGCTGCAGCGATGATTTGGTGACCTCTATCTGCTCGAGCCACTGAAAACACAAATTGCGGTCGAGAGCGTTACAGATGTAAGAAGGGATAACACTCGCACTGCAAAGGCACACTGGAGAAACTGTTTTAGACTAGAGTTAGATCTTATTTCAGATATTGGTAAATGGGAGCGAACCTGACTGCCAGAAATACAGAAAAACATTGTGTTTATTTAACTTAATAATTCATCCAGGTTCTTCTCAAACAAAATAAAACAAAAAGTCGGTCATGTATGAAGGGTACCTTTTCAGCCAAGGTTAATACAGTTCTAGCGTGGATAACGACCACTTGCTCGTCATTGGTCAGGTTCTGTGGCACGAGGACAGAACAGAAAAGATACGTGAACAATGGCATTGACATGCGGGGTGAATAAAAAGTGGAAATTGGGCAAGCGGTCGCAGACGGCCGCACGAGCCCCCAGAACGTCAAAAACACGGAACACACATGTACGCACGCGTACGTAGGAAATACAACATACACTTACGGCGTTATCCCCAAGAATGTCCAGCTTTTTCATGAGCTCTGCGATGGCGATGTCCTGACGGGGCAGGGGGAAGGGGGAGACTCACGGTCAAGATGGTGCATTTACACGGAAACCGTGCAACGTTTCGGGGATGGGAGCTGCGACAGCGCGGAAACTCACGGTGACACCCTCCGCCTGGCAGTAAACCTGCAAGGGGCTTACGCCCTCCGCAAAGTGGATGGTGTGGAAATTGATGGCCGGGGACCTCCTCTCACGATCCTGCAGGGGGCGTTCCCGTGACACAACGTCATTGGTTACACTTGTGCTACTCATTTGCATATTTAATTAGGAGACACCAACCAATCCCCATCAAGGTCAAGCAAATCAGCATTTTCTTGCGGCAGGAATACCGAAGCTGTGGAAATCGTTATCGCTTTGGTCGATAAAAGAGCCGAGCACAGTTGCCATGACAATCGTGCTGCTCTCCCGCCTCACCTCCAGCTCCAGGATGCGGAATTCTAGGAGTTCATTTTGGTCTTTTGCGTCCTGGATGTCATGCTTCAGACGCGATTCCTCCGTCTGCATCTGCTTGATCTGTGAGGAACCGGTAGCAGATTTCGACACGGACAAGAAAAACGGCAAAATACACCGCAAGTATATTTCACCAAAGTGAGAGAGGGTCTTCATCCTGGCTGACCCACCTTATCCAAAAGCTCCTGGTTTCTCCGGTATAATGCCTGTTTCTCCTCTATCCACTTCACGTCCTTTGAATGCACAAGCGACAGCACGATTAGTCACTGCGCTGTGGAAAGGGCACAGCCAGTCTGCCAGTACAGGCACAGACACAGACGACATCCTCACCCTCCCCCATATAATAAAAAAAAAAAACTGCAGGCCAGTACTCCCTCTTGGAGCTTATCAGTCCCAAATCCGGAAGGTCTTTTTAAAGATGGAACCCCTGGCTTTGTGCCTCTGTATTCATTGCCTGGATCTAGGTAGAGGCTCCAGCACACGGTGGCAGTTACTCTTCCAGACCTTGAGGAAAACGTGTGCGGGATCTCTTCCTTGTACCCCGATTTCTCCAGCAGACACTGGCTGCAGAGGGCCAGATGAGGTTCCAGGGCAGCGACCGTGCGCAAGGCCGATCCCGCCACAGGAAACGCGCGGCGAGCGGAGCGCCGAAGGTGACGGCGGCCGTGTTCGCACTTTTTGGGTAAATAAACACTGAAGGTGACAATGTGAATGGTGCTATTCAGCACAATAACAATAATTTAAAAAAAAAACCTGGCCTGGCACAGCGTGAGTCAGAGTTACTGAAAAGCACCGAAAAGATATTTATACAGAAAAACATCAGGAGGGAAGAGTACGTGAGACAGAGAGAGTCACCTACCCTGCCTCTCCATGAGGGACTTGACTCTGCCTCCTTTAGTGGCTCTACTGTGCCCATGAAAATTAAGACTCAGGCTCTGTGTTGCCCCTTGCCCATGGGCCTGTCGCCTGCCCCGCAGCCCCAGTCGCCTGCCCCGCAGCCCCAGTCGCCTGCCCCGCAGCCCCAGTCGCCTGCCCTGTCTCCCCTATCCTTCAGTCATCGGTCTGGCCTTTCTGCATAAGCGTGGCCCAGCCAGGCCTCTGGCACTATAGGCGGCTCCAGCACTCTGACTCAGCACACGGCGCTCAGGGCTTTTCACCGCTAAGACAATGTGGGCCAAAAAAGGGAACAGCTAAGTGCTTTAGTTTGGGAGAGGCGAGGAGCCGGGTGAAAGTGGGCCCGGGCGTGACGCCAGTCCCCCCATCCCCTCATTGCAGGGCGGCCCAAAGGAGTGAGCGATGTCCTGACAGCCTTTTTATGCAATCATGGAACGCATGCCAGGCACAATTCAATTTCACGACAGACCACATTAAAGGCAGGGACGAAATCCATTTTATGTCAGCTGACATAAAATTCCGAGGTAATGCTCAGAAAGCTTCGAAATGTCTACACTGCCTTTAAAAATGTGGAAACGAGCATGACCTCCCTCTTCTCATTTGGTGAGACAGGTAAAGCCGAAAGGCTCCATTAATGCTTTCATTTAATTAAACAGACAACCCTGTGACGAAAGCGTGTCTCTTCAGTAATGATGGAAAGCCACTGACACAAGTGAGAGAACCAACGGAAAGTCTGAAACCAGACATTGTGGCATATAAAAATCTAACAGTAAGTAACTTTAATCTGACCCTCAGCTGTTGAGGTCTTGGTGAAGCATATAAATTCAATTTGATTAACTTTATTAGCATCCTTCCGTTTACAGTGGACCCAAAGCACTTATGCAGATGTATTGATAGATTAAGCAACGTTTTTTTTACTGATGCATCTCTTACCCTCCTGTAAATATGACACTGTTTCTATGCACCAAAGACACTGCAGGGAGCAGAAACTCCCTAGGGTGACCAGCAGATGCACTGCATTGGCAACAATAGAACACAGAATGCAGGGGTGTCTGGCGGAATTGATTCCCGTGATGTCCAGCAGGGGGCAGAGTACTCGGACATGGCCTACTTGCCTGGCCTTGGTGTGCCATAGCGAGCTCCAGGTCTTCGATTCTCGTCTGGTATCGCATGAGCTCAGCTTGCATCTGCTCTCTGGTCTGAGGAGCAAGACGAACAGACGGACAAGCAGAACATCCATCTTTCCGAATGACCGTCCAATTAAACCGAACGTTGTTCGTTGGAATTAACTAGGCAACTTGGCACTTTTTTGAGGGCAGTAAACATCTGCATTGAAATTAAACCACAGATTATGAATATCTGGCGACCTTCCATAAATATCTTACTTAAAACCCTCAAATGCAAATTCTATACCGTGAAACTGGTCAGTTGATGATAATTGTATACAACCAAGGATTAAACAACGGTAAATTTAGAGTGAATGACAGACAACAAAAAACGACCAGCTTAGCATTAGCACGTTAACGAGAAATCAAGCTCGGCATGTTACTCTGGCAGCCTGTGCTTACCTTGACTTCCCTCTCGGCATCGAACGTCCCCCCGACCTGCTCCTGGAGCAGAGCGTAAGCCCGCTGGAGGGCCTGGTACTCCATGGTGAGCTGCCGGAAGCGCAGGTCCGTCTCCTCCTTCATCATGCCCTGGGAACACAAGCAGTAGAGTGATTTCTTCCCCGCCACGAGATGCTTCCTCCCCTCCGCACGACACTCTCTGAGACGCGAAGTAGCATGTCGCCGCCGTGACCTCATCATGTTACAGATAGAATCACGATTCACTCAGCCGAGATGATCTCTGCTACCTGCCACTTCTGGGTCCGCGAGGTTCAGATGGATTTTGATTGGCTGCCCGTGTGCAGGATGGTAATAATGTAGAGAATAATAGGAACGTGTTCTGGGACCTCTACACAGTGTCTGTACATGTTTACAGTGAGGTCTCTGCATGATGTCAGCATTTAGGAGATGATTACACTATGCCCGTACGTATTCGCAACATTTTTCTAACTCAAAGGAAGGAATCCGGGTGGATTCTGTCGGATCCCGGAACTTACAAGACAGACGTACATGTAGCAGAACGGAGCCTGATGTTCTCACCTCCTCCAGATCGTCATCCGGGGTGCATGGCGTCCGGTCTGTGTGGTAGGAGATTGAGGAGCCGTCCGAATCCAGGGAAGCTTCTTCATCGTAGCCGAAAAACGTCTCCACTACTGGCTTCTAGGCAAAATCACCCCAAGTCATACAGGTGTCCAAGATGGAGTTGATGAGTATGGCTGACATCCAGCAAGCTCCCGTTTCTTTTCACCTATTTAACGTTTTCTGTGCTTTTAAATACCCGTACCATTGTCTGCATCTACTGCTGTTTGCTGTACTGTTGTTTTGACTTTCCTGGTCCTAGCAGCGTTAAACCAGGACCATCATTACGGCGCCGGTGACCGGCCCGAGCCTCACTTGGCAGGTGTACCGGTTCTGCGAAAGCAAGCATTCCAGCTGTCGGTTTCCGATTGTTTTTTTTTACAGTCTATGGCCGCCATGCGGAACATGAAGAGTGCAGCCTGGCTCAGCTCCAGGTCCCCTATCGATCGCACACTTTGCTCCCCCGACGTTTCGTGGTCTGCTGCACACCTGTTTTGACTGCTCTCGCCGTCACAGACCACTTGTCGGGTGCTTTCCGTTCTAATGTCTCCCATCTGGACTCTCTCACAAACCCAACTCAGCAGAGCTGCAGTAAAACTGTATGCTGTCAAATCTGGTTCCTACCTTACAGGGCTTAATGAACTTCTTCCTCTGTCGGCGATACCTCAGCAACATGTCTCGTTCCTGGAAGAGAGCGGTGGGAGCTTCAGTCCTTAAGAGGCAGCACCCGCAACACCCAAGTAAATCATCATAATGGGCACAAGCACCCCAGGAAATATAGATTTGAGAGTATAAGGGAGACGCATAGGTAGACAGAAACAATCCCATATCCTTGAGGATAAAGACACACAGCACCCAGAACGTACTCAGCGGCTCCACCCTGAGGTGACACAGGTGTAAAACATGATAAACTGCACCCAATCATATGAAAATTATAATTCAAAGTCAGCTAACCAGGACTAGCATGCATTTCCATATTAATGACAACGAATGGCCAGTACACCATATATTTATGCTGCAAAGTGGTTTTAGTGTATAGTGTCATGGTGTTTGTTACAGTGTTATGTGATGTTTCGCTTATTTACATTTGAAAATAAGGAATTATAATAAGAGGAAAAATAATTATTATTAACAGAAAACTTACTATCACGCTTTTCACATATCCAGCCGTTTCAAAAGCCTAAAAAAACATACAGTAAATGTAAAAAAAAACTCAAAAAACATTTTGGAGTGCAAGAAATTAAGGTAAGACTATAAACTGTCATGCAGCTAAAATGCATTTTAAACATGCATTTTCTAGCATCGTAGTGTAACGTGAAATAGATCAACATGCAGTTTCCAGGGCTGAAACACTAAGAGCTACCGAGACAAAAGGCTCATTATGTGCAAAAAAGGCTGCAGAAGGAACAAGGGGTGTCTACTTTCGACAGGTCGTCGATGATGTTCTGCTGCTCGGCAACCTGCAGCCGTAGGAACTCAATCTCCCGCTCTTCCTGACTTTGGTCGAGGTCGTTCAGAGAGCTGGGTCGCCGAATCGTCCCGACCTTTTCCCTCTGCGAGTCAGTGTGGAGGAGTTACATAATTTCACTCATTAAGACAGCCGAATGTAGCAGAATATTTTGCATTGCTGCTTAGAGAACCATGATTTGAAACTGTTTCCTAAGCAGTACAGTGTATTTGTTAATTTAATATGTATTAATATCCTTTGGGCATCCCTTGGGAAACCAAAAATTCTCAATGACCATAACACTGTGTTATTCAGTGTCGGACAGAGTACCTTAATTCCGGATTTAGACAATCATCTATAAGCTGACAGCTCCCGGGTACGGAATTTGGCCAAATGAGTGAATCAAATGAAGGAATCTGGGACAGCCCAGCTCTGGATATCCATGCCGTGTATGAATGGGCGGAGACGGCCCGCGCACCATCTCGATGTTCTCCTGCGTCACGAATCTCAGCTTGTTCTCCATGCGTCTGAAGGCGTGGGCCAGTTCCTCGTTCTTCCTGCTCAGCCGTCTGTTCTTGTCCAGCAGGGGCTTGTACTGGCCCTCGGCCTCCCGCAGGCGCTTGAGCTGCGCAGACACACGCGCAGACACACGCGCGGAAGCGCGGTTGGTACACGCGCACACACAAAGAACGCCTTCAGCTCCAATCATAAAGAGCTGAATCCTCTAAACAGAAACACGAGGCTGCAATATCCTACGAGGGACCAAAAAGTAAGGAAAAAGAGGGGCGATTCTGGGTTTTTTTTTTAAAGATGAGGGGGACATAATTTATTCAGAGGGACCAACCTAATTATTAGCCAATGATATATTTTGACAGGGGAGGGAGTCCTCCTGGGACCAATCAGCTTTCAGCTGGGGCTATCACCCCTATGGCTCCGCCCCTGTACACACCCCCAGAAAAGAGACCAGTGTGTTGCATTTTCCTCTGAAGGGAACCTATAAGCTGCAGTAATAAGACACCCATGTTGTCATCCTCCTTCCTTCATAGCTGATCCATCACTCACTGTCCAAGATAAAGCTGGAGTCTGTCTTCTGAGACAAGCCCCGAGCTCCTCCGCATCGAGCGAGACCATGTCCTCCTGACAGATGCTTAGCGCCCCCACAGCCCAGTGCACGGCGTATCTCCTCAGCTCCCCTAAGCGTGAACGTCACCAGGTATGAGGTGCAACTTCACTGCTGCCCAAACCCTACATCGCCGTTACTCATAATCGGCTCGTTTTAAAACATCACAGGAAAGCTTCTGCAGTGTGTTTGCAGTAAATAATTCATACTTCGATTGCAGCCCCTCCCCCACCTAACCCCTCCCCCCTCCATGCATTCACAGAGGCAGGAAAAGCACCAGGAGAATTACCACAGGGCAGAGCGAGCTCATTAACACGCTTCTATTTTTATATAGCATGCTAATAAAGGACCGGGATTCGTCAAACCACCAGCAACCCTCATCTTAATGAATATTTTGTATGTAATACACATATATAATGTAAAGCAAATGCAATACAACATTCAGTATAAAATATATCTATCATTATCCCTTATTGGTTACTCATACATAAGCATCTATCTATCTATCTATCTATCTATCTATAGAGTCAAAGATTTTTTTATTAATTTGACTGATAATTATGTTTGAATGTTTAACGTTCAAACTATGCAAGCCAATCAGGCCTGGACAATCCAAAAATCATAAAGTTTTTTTGTAAAAGGGACAGAGATATCCTTGTCTTCCCTGCAGTGATACTTTCCTTGACAGTTACTATCGAATTATGCTAACAGTGTCAGAATATTTTAAAACATGCGAGTACCTCAGCTAGCAATTACTTCCAGTTACAGAAAGTGGACAGTAAGAAATGTACATGTATGCAGATCATTTTACGGCATTATGTCACTTTTCTGCAACAAGAAAGTTGCTTGTAAATAACAGTGCAATTATTCTGGAGGTATCACAGAATGACACTTTAAAAGTCTTTAAAACCACACAATCACCTGAAAGTAGGCATGGTATATTTTTATATAAAACACTTAATGTCTTGGGTGCAAGGGTACAACTTTTCAAAGTTTCCCTGCACTTTCTGACATCCACATTTTCTCACAAAGAAATACTTTTGAGTCACTAACTGTCAACGCAGTGATAAGGATCTTTTGAAAGATGTAGCTCACTCAATAACTCTTAAGTAGGCGGTGATAGGGCCATTGTGAAGGGCATGGGTCACTCACTAGCTGTGAAGGACAAAGTCTGCAATGGGGACTCTGTGAAAGGTGCGCTTCACTCACTCACTGTGAAGGATAAACGCAGTGATGAGGACGTTGTGAAAGATATGCTTCACTGACTAACTGAAGGATAAAGGCAGTAATGAGAACCTTGTGAAAGATGAGGGTCATTCACTAACTGTGAAGGATAAAGGCAGTAATGAGGACCTTGTGAAAGAATGTTTACTCACTAACCGTGAAGGATGAATGCAGTGATGGGGACTTAGCGAAAGATAAGGGTCATTCACTAACTATGAATCGTGAAGGTAGTAGTGGGGACTTGGAGAAGGACGTGTTTCACTCACCAGTTCATTGCGCTCCTCAGACAGCAGCGCATTGCGGTCCTCCAGCTTGCGTATGATGGCGCTCAGTTCGGCGATTTTGAGCTGGAAACGGCGAGCGTCCTTTTCGTCCAACTGCTGTTCCTAAAATGAAGACCAACTGCAGATAACTGCAACCTCAGCAATTTCTCTCATTACTGGGGGGCGGGAACTATATAGGTCACACCAATAGTGTCAATGAAGCCCAGAAATACTGGACCCCTTCCCCCCAGGGCTTTTAATGGGCCCAGCAGCATTCAGAAAGGGCCACAGGTGTGACGAGACTGTAGGACGGAGCCTGTTGTGATGAGAAAATTAGAAGCCATTGGGTGGTATTGCTGACGAAAAGTGTGCAAGGAATGGAAAGTGGACTGAGAATCTGTGTGTGTTTGTGGGGGGGGGGGCAGGGGGAGAGACATCCAGGCCACCTTACACGCAAATAACAGAATATTTCATACCTGACATACATAAGTTTGCCTTTAGCGTTTACGCTCAAGCATATAATGCAATTGAAGTAACAACAATATATGAGGATTTCCTCTGTCTCCACTCATTAAAATTATTCCCTCTCTGCATCATGCTAACGGTTAAAAAAAAAAATCACAATTAGAAAATAAATAAGCAAAAGCAAGTCATCCACGAATTCCTCATTCGGCTGCTGCAGGAGGCATCCCAACGGTCATGAATGAATATTAGATGATCCTTAGAGTATCTACAATGCATTTACATTTGAAAATATATTTGTGATGCTATACATTAGGAAACATACCGAAGAGCCTCTAAGTTCTGGCAAACGGCACGTGTTCAGCCGGCTACACAGGCAGAACAAAAACACAGCGACTAATAAAAGGAAGGAGCCTCAACACGCAACAAAAACTGCTACAGTGTTGATAAAAAACATTTTACAGGTAAGATTCGTATTGCTTGCAATCTGTGAGCTGGAACGCAACATTTTCCATGCTGGGAGAAGGATTATATGGCACTGAGGGTGCAGAAGATTCAGGGAGAGAGACAAAGTCTGGGGGAATCTTTGTGCGCCTGAGATTAACGCTTGGGGGAAAAAATAAATGCTGTAAACCAAATACTCTAATTCTGTGAAGGAGGCAAGACGGAGCGCACCCTTTAATTTTCATTCTGGACAGACGGCGAGCAATCTGGGAAAAGTAACACATCGTTTCTACAATTGCTCAAGTTTGGGGTGATGGAGGGGGTCCACCCAACAGAAAGGGGGCTGCAGAACAGGAAGGGAAAGTGGGCGTGGCTGGGAGCTGGGCGTGGCAAAAATGGGGGCGTAGTTAAAACGGGGGTGTCGTAATATAAAATAACCACTTTGCGGATCAGTCAGATTGTCGGCGTGTACCGAGTATGGAGCCAGCCAGCACGCACTGGCTGTATCGTAGCTACATCCGGCCTAAAGATGGTGCACGGTGGGGATAGTGTCTCGAGCCAAATGCACAAAGTCCGGCGGGCAGAGATCCGACAACAGTGAAACAGCGATGGTGGAACACAAAGCACATGTCACAGGAAACGCACTGCCGTGGCGCAACGCGACAACAACAACAAAACCCACAACAGAAACAGCGGAGAAGGGTGACGCTGCGTGTGGAGGCTCAGGATAAGGGGCTCGTCTCGGATCACAGATGGAAGGCGGGGGACCCCCTGCTGCTGCTTCCTGTTAACAGGCATCAACTGCGCCAAAGCAGGTAAAAGTGCTTACGGGGCTCCCCGACTGATCAGCGGCATCTCCAGCACCGCCTGCATAAGGCACCTCCCGTTTGGGGCTGGCTGCTGCTCAGCCTCCCTGTACTGGACAGGCTGCTCCCCTAGAGCCTCTTTCTGGAGCTCGTGCCCAGTCTGGACTCTCAGCTCCGTGTCCAGCACGCTGAGTGTTCTGTCTTTTACTTTAATCTCATCCATCTACAAGGGGCAGAACAGAACACAGTCACACAGACAGGCAGAGCGCGGGGGCCCCCCCCTGCTGCCGTCACCATGGAAATGCCGGCCCCGCCCACACGGAAGCAGCTTGGGAGGGGGGGGGGGGCAGAGCAGAAAGTTCCTAATAGCTCCTAATTAATGAATCAGTGCTGAACAGGGGCGAGAGAAGTTTGTGTTTCTTTAAATTCAATTGCCACTGTGAATTCATTTGTATTTATTAATGTCTAATTTGCCACAGCTGCTCCTGTTGTGCTCAGACACGCCGAGACGTCACCAAGCAGAAGGCATATAGAAAAATACATAAACAAAAAGCATGTAGGGGAGGCCACATAAGATCAATTATATTTGCATGACGTAACTGCCAGCGGCAGAACTTGGAAGAGCACAATGATAAAATACTGTATAGTATTAAAGAAAGAGTACAGTTTAGTGCAGTGTTATGTAACCACGAGAACAAATTGCCCAGTATTCAAATCTTGCCTTTTTCCTGTTACAAAGCAGCCACATCATCTGACTAAATGCATTAAAAAATACAGGGAAGGAACCGAACATTCCTTCACAACTTTTACTCTGCAGTTTTAAGACCAAAATACTCGCATAACTACCATACTCTTATTTTAACCTAGAGTTAGAAGCTCGATAATCATTATTGGTTGGTATGACAAATCGGCCAATCACACAACAGATTTGCATGTCCGCCTCGCCCATTTAATTTCCCATCCTGTGAACCGCATAGTAATCCTGCGACCCTCACTGTAGGGAGAGGAAGCATCTCGTTGGTGTGACTCAGAGCTCTGGATCTCCTCTTGGGGTGGATAATGCTCTTGTATCTGATGCTTGGTTCCACACAGGCCAGGAGATGAGCTAAGCTACAGCCACTGTCAGGTTGGAGCATGTCGCCTCTCCTCCCGTCCTGCACCTTTGCCTGCTGCTAAACACGGCGAAGAAATTAAACGAAACATCGTGACTTGGGGTTTCTTGTCATATGTGCATTTTCGCTTCACCTGCCTTCCATTTGGCACGCGGCGAAGACCCAGTACCCATTCAAAGATACCACATGGACTGTAATCCAAATTTAAGATTCGTTGCATGTGATCTTGAGAAAAATAAATCAATGAGTTGACCTTTTTTGGAAAGGAGTAATGTAGGTCAATAAATTACGTACAATTTACAGTAAGGCATCTTTCCATAATATTTACAATGTTTGGGTGCTATTCTGATTAAAGCTTCTAAATGATTTTACGTTGTTACAAAGCAAATCACAAAAATGGCTCAGCGCCAGCGCCTTACCCAAGATTTCAACAAATACTCGTCACATCCTTAATCCCTCAGGTTATTATAACAGAAATTGGACAATGACAGTGTAACCCTGAGAATGTTCAAGCTAATTCAACCCTGGATTGGTGTGTGAGACCAGCTGAAATATACCACTGATCATTTGTCTGTGTACAAACATTACTCACATTTTGCTATATGTAGGTCGGGCAATTTATCTCATAGGGATCGTGCGCCCCGCCTAATGCCAAGTGGTAAAAATAACCACTTTTGTTCTAAATATATTTGTGACTTAAGACGCTTAGTGCCTGTAGGGATTGTAGGTCAGCAGGACCCCCAGTGGAGAATCCGTTGGAGCACGTTGGCTTCCTAGCTCTGGTGGGAATCACACGCCTCTCCAAAGACAGGCTCCCGGTGAGTGTTGTCTCGCTTGTGAGGGATGACGCATGGGTATATACTGTACAGTTACTGTGCTTTTCTCCTTAAAACCTTTGATGTTTTCCGCATCAGAAACCACTCTCTTTTGACCCTTTCACTTATGGAGTATTCTGCTGCTTATTTATTTAACACAGGGTTATCTAAGGATAAAAAAAATAGTGAATGAAACTAAATTAGATAAGAAATATGAATTGTACAGTTCTGCATAATTACATCAGCTACAGAACTAAACACACACGAAATTTAAATTCTCACTAATTTGAGATGCGTCTTGTGGAAAGCGTGTGCGTAAACTAAATACCTTATTAGTGACATTTAATGGTCAGAAAAATTACTTTTTTTTCTGGATTGTCTTGGTACCGAAGAGAAAAATAAAGCAAGAAAACTGTCATTACATAAAAGGAAGACGGGGAGTAGGTGGCACAGATGGGAAAGAGTCAAACGTGGAAGGAATCAGGGATTAATTAACGCAGGTGGCAGCCAGGGGGGATGGAGTAGGACCTATTTTCATTAATGCTACATCAATGCTCATTGATGCTCATCGATGCTACATTAATGCTCATTGATGCTCATCGATGCTACATTAATGCTCATTGATGCTCATCGATGCTACATTAATGCTCATTGATGCTCA
>JAODJX010000043.1:4659799-4672635 GCA_026776945.1 Isichthys henryi
CATAGATGCTCATCGATGCTCATCGATGCTACATAGATGCTCATCGATGCTCATCGATGCTCAATGATGCTACATAGATGCTCATCGATGCTCATTGATGCTACATAGATGCTCATCGATGCTACATTGATGCTACATAGATGCTCATCGATGCTACATTGATGCTCATCGATGCTACATTGATGCTCATCGATGCTACATTGATGCTACATTGTTGCTCATTGATGCTACATTAATGCTCATTGATGCTACATTGATACTCATTGATGCTACATTGATACTCATTGATGCTACATTGATGCTCAATCGATGCTCATTGATGCTACATTGATGCTCATTGATGCCACATTGATGCTACATTAATTACTACTGCCATGCATAGGGTCTACATTTGATAATTCAGAAAGAAATAATAATTATTTTTTTGTTGTCAGAGAGCAGGGCTATCTAAAATCCAGCCCCCTGGTGAAGGCATGGTTAAAGATGTATATGATTACACTACCGGCCATGGGATTCAAACTCAGAAGGGCGCTAGATCCACAACCTACCGAGCGAAACACCGCCCAGTGCGGCCATAAAAAGAAGAAGAAAAACACAAGAGCTACTCGGATAATTCAGTAGTTTTCCGTACGTCCCTGATATCTGTGTGCGTTTATAAACGATCCTCCAATTCACACTCATTTTCTCTTCCTGCCATGTTCTCCATGCAAGCAAACACCGACGTCTTTCCTTTATACTCCAAGCATGAGATTACCTTCGTTTCACGTGCCCCCCGCCCCCCCCAAACTGCTGGCCCACGCTAACATTTGTCTCCACTGCTAAGAACTGATGTCGTGGTTGTGCATGTGCCAGTTTGCCCATAACGCACGTGGGCCTGCTGTCAAGACTCCCAGTACATGTTTGCTCCTGGAGATCAAGCCTGACATTTCTTACATCTTTCGTCTGGGGAAAAATAATCCTCTCTGGCATTCAAAGGGGCAGAACGCCCAGCCTCAGAAAGCAAGGCCGCCAGAAACTGGATACTGGTGAATGGTGAGGTCCCAGCTGCACCTACGTTTGGCTCTGGAAGCCCACAGGAAGCCTCACCTGCTCGTTGATCCAGGTATGGAGTGGAATGCCCTTGTATTCCATCTCACACAGCAGTTAAAATCAATTAGACAGGGACACTTGGACTTACATTCCCAACCATCCATCCTGCAAAGTCTTAAGGCGGCTGTGTACTTCAGACGACATCCGGACAAAACGAAATCGAACATGTTGGCGAGAGTCGTCTGTTGCACACTGAAAACGACGCTGCCAGCTTGTTCGTTCTATGTCACGCTACAAGCCGAGAGGGTGCAGAATGTTTTCGATGTGGAAAACCCACATACAGAGCACAAATAAACGCATTGTGGCGAGTGAGTGAGTCATTTTATAAAGGAGATGACAGCTCTGTTAAAACTGAAAATGCTCCTTATTGGTTTAATGCTAGAAGTGGCACAGACAGGGAAGCAAAGAATTTACATGAGTCTCATGTTCACACCTAACAAAACACGTTAATTCCATAGCATAATGCAGTTGGCAGTTCACATCTTTGCTCCCTCCCAACTACCCAACCAAGAGCAAAAATGTGGACTGTCTGGCAGGGAGTTGGGAGGGAGCAAAAATGTGGACTGTCTGGCAGGGAGTTGGGAAGGAGCAAAAATGCGGACTGTCTGGCAGGGAGTTGGGAAGGAGCAAAAATGCGGACTGTCTGGCAGGGAGTTGGGAAGGAGCAAAAATGTGGACCATCTGAGGGTCCCTGAGGACTGGGTTAGGAAACACTGACTGAGGGTACGAGTGAGTGGTGCTACCTACAATGTCACATTGCTGTTCCCTATGACTTAAAAAAAAACTGTGGTGGTCTTCACAGACATGTTCAGAGGGACTAACATGGCAGAAAATGTTCTCCAAACCCATTTAAGGAATCCGTGATGTTTTAATTCTCTTGACTTTTGTGTCTGGAAGTAAAACCTTCCTACGCAATTCCTGGTATCCTGGTATTCAATCATCCATCATCTGTTGTATTCTTGCTTAGTTACTGTATAATTAAAATATTGCTTTATGGCACTGAGAATATCCCGTGTCATGATTTCTAAAGTACTTAATTACAATTGGGAAGCTTGGAGCTGTGGTCATACAAGTGTGATGATTATTAATCTGGAGGAAAATCATCTCAGACAGGACTAGAGCACTCTGATCTGGGATCCTGGGGGGGGGGGGATTTGGGCTGCTCTCTTTTCTTCACCATCCACTCCTGCCCCCAACTCCCCCACCACAGCAAGTCTGTGCTTCCGGATCTTTAAAATAAACCAGGAAGCAGGATGAAACCCAGGCCTTTCAGCCCATTTCACCACAAATTTGAAAATACTGTGTCCACCTTAAAAAACTGACCCTTTCTGTCTGTTCTGTCTTTGGTCGCTTGGCAACCGGCAGATCACTGGGGGTCTCGTTTAAAAGCGCCGCTATTCTCCAGCAGTGACATGCCAGTGATACTACAGGTCACACAGAGCTCGTTCCTCTGAAAAACCCTGACTCTGAAATCCCGTCCCGTTAATCACAGCCCGTCCAGATCATGGCATCTTCCCGCGCATTCAGGCTGCCCCTTTACATGCATGATAACCCGTTTCCGGCTTTTTCCATCTGTTAGCTGCCACGATGCTACAGGGTCCCTCACTGGAATCCTTCAATATCTCACTATTTCGACCGGTGTGTGGATTCCTGGGTGAGACAGTCCTCAGGGGTACATTTTGCACTTTTCTACCACCCTATCGCTCACCTTGAGAATTTAAACGATAATCTAAATCACTGGCCGCTATATTTTACAGTCTCAGCCAATGCTAACTGCTAACACGCTGCCAAATAGGCACTGGATTCCTTTCCCTGGTCTTGCAGGCTCCCACAGTTATAGACAGACAGGGAAAGGAAATATCTTCCACCAGATTACCAATGAAACTGACCACAACATAAACTCCTGTGTCATTTCACCTCCATATCTTTTAAATATCACCATAAACCCAAATAGCAGCGATTTGTACGGTCAATGGTTTCCTTTCTATACAGCCATTACCAACATATCATTTAATGATTTCCCCCACAATATGATTTTCATATTAAAATTTTTGCAGTACATTAATTTCTAACTGTGTGACTCTTGTAAAATATTTACATGTGACAAACTGCGCTGTAAATCCTTTTAACGGACTGCGACCAAACGTCCGCCGTAAAGCCATGTGCTATTTCAGGCTATAAAGACACGGCTGACCGCTGTGTTGGTCGCCGCCCACCAGAATACCGCTTAGGGTCACCTCCCTCCCTTGGCCGGCGTGGAATCCTCGCCGCACCAATGGCAGTCTCGATACTATCAGTTGGCGTGACAACAGTTGCCTGGGTACAGGACCATCAAGCCTGGATTAGCTGGATTAGCTTGTTAACCGTGCATGATGGAGAGATCTCAAAATGTGCTCAGAGTGCCCCCATTCTAACCTTTTTATCATGTCATCGGGATTAACACACAGCAAAGGAGATGCGGCGGGAGGTGGTGATGGGCACGTACCAGCCGGCGGATCTCTCGCTCGCACTCCCGCTTGATGCGGCCGATCTCTTCCTGGTGCAGGTGGTAAACACTGCGGATCTCGGCAGCTTTGTCCTTGTCGGCCTGCACGGAGGCCATCAGAGCCTCCTCCGTGTGCCGCTTAACGTGCTTTAGCTCGTGGATCTCCATCTGCATGCGGCTGCGCTCCCCCTCGAAGGCACGCCGGGCTTCCTCGCGGGCCTCCGCCAGCAGGGCGCTGCGCAGCTTCTCGGCAGGGCCATCGCGCAACGTGTTCACCAGCATCTGCAGCCGCTGGATCTCACCATCCTTGACCCGGATGATGCGCACCAGCTCGGACTCATGCTGCCGCAGCAGCGCCTCCCGGAGGCCGTGCAGCTCCTTCATCTTCTCCTCATGCAGTTTGGCACGCAGCTCCGTCACCACCACCGTCGCTTTGTGCTGCTCGTGCCGCACCTCCTGGGTCTTCTCCCGCTCTAATTTGCTGACCTGAAGGGGGATGAGAGGAGGTGAGGTTACTTTCTGAGTGGGCGGGGTCACTTTATGAGGAGGTGGAGTTACTTTTTGAGTGGGCGGGGTCGCTTTCAGGGGCGGGTTACTTTATGAGGAGGCGGGGTTACATGACGGTGATGCATTTACTAGTCTGGTGTTTCCAAGTCTGATATTTTCTTTAGTTTTCAAATATCCACCCATCCATCCATCCATCTCTCCAGGCCAGGGTTGTGGTAATCATCAAATATACTGTGTAAAGTGCATGGACAAAATACTGGAAACATCAGAAAAATGACGTGACCCTAGAAGTAGCTTAATGACAATGACAGGTCAGGCATTAGCAATCTGTGTCAGCTATGTCCTCACAATCACCACTTTGTCATGTGACTCTTCACTGACACATGAGGCGATAACAGCAATATCAAAGAGGCTGAGTATTCCAAGGTCAGGCTGCAGGTACATCGTTGATATAAACCAATACATTATTTAAAATCATGACAGCATATACCAAACATGGAGAATCTACGTCAGCAAACAGTGACCAAGGGGATGGATGGACACACAACGGAAGAGTTGCTGAACAGTACAAAAGCAAGGCCTCAAAAATGACCACAGAACTGAATCAGCATCCCTGTAATCCGAACTCATCAAAAACGGTACGTTATGAGCTTCACAGAGGTGGAATTTACAACAGTGCTGCTTAGCACTTGTATCCAAGGCTGACACATAAAGAGGCGTAACTTAGCGTAAAGAGCACGACCCGTGTCCGATGACCATGACATGGTGTTCGAGCCGTGCATGTGCCTGCCACTCGTCATACGTCGCGTGTCCCCTCCCGTACTCTCTCCTGCTTCCTGAGACTATAGCAGCTGACGGTTCACATGAGGACAGAGACCTGAAGAATGTATACACTGTATGGGACTGGGTGTGTGTGTGTGTTTGTGTGTGTGTGGGGGGTAAATAGGAACAATGCACACAAGTGACACATTCTCTGGGGGAGCCTTTCCAGGAGGCTGGCTGGGGGCCCCGTGTCTGTCACAGCGTAGACCGGATTCTGTGCCACGTAGCACGACTGGCACGGGCAAAGATATGCTCAGTTTAACCCAAAAGTGTTTATGCACAGCCTACACTAATACTATGTATAACTAACCTAAAAATTACAGGTTCAGCCAAGTGTACTACTAGTCATTTCTACTGGAAACGGAGATTTAAGATTTAAATTTAGTCCAGAGCAATGTACAACTGAGGAAAATTTATGGATCAGAGAGCAGGATCTACCAGTTCCCATAGTGCTGGAGGAGGTAAGGACTTGCATATTAAACAGCTGGACTTGTGATTTGAACCCACAAGCTTCTGGACAAGGACACAAATTCCTTACCCACTGAGCTACACACCACCGTAGCGCTGCACTGAGGTAATCCATTTTTCAGACAGATGTGAAGGATCATAAGCAGATGGCTAAAATTCTCTGAGTGACTCCTCTCTGTTCTGTTCTCAGTAGCAGTGAGCTGTCGACTTGTGTCATACGTGCCTGTCCATTGTTCATTATGGCCCAACAAACAGCGGGTATCTCTATGGACAATGTGCTTAACAACAGGGCTCACAATGTGCCGCTGTTGTCGACTGTCGGGGGGGGGATGAATGACATGGTACTGCTCACCCTGCCAACGTCGGCCCAGCAACCAGACCATCGCTAACCTCGAGGAAATGAATCGAGGTCTCACTCCGAACATCCAATTGCCTTGTTTTACCTAAAGTCACATGACCTTTAATTTTCAAATGAAGCTCAGGACTGGAGGGCTGATTTTTTTTTTTTATCCCTAGATATCATAAGCAAAGTAAACCTCAAAGTATGCAAATATATTTCTGATGGATTGTACCATGTCGGAAGAGCATATGAACAGGTCTGGAAAATTTCGTGGGACAGGACTGCAGTTTCTCGAAAAAGAGACGAGCCTCTGTGATAAAATTCTGAAGATACTGCTTATGTTCAGAGGTACGAAAAGAAGGTGCTTCTTTGGGAAGGGAAAAAAAAACCTCTCAGGGCAGAACTTGGAGACTTGAGGCAAGAAAATCTTTGTTTCTATTCCTTACCATGTTTTCCCAAACCTAAAGCTCAAGATTGAAGTCTACAGCTTGATCTTTGCCGTTTCCTCAACAGTGAGGAAAATGTCACTTACAGTGAATTCGAATCCTTTAGCTCCTGCCATGTAGATGCGATATGTTTTGGTTTGTTTGCATGCCTGTGAAAATCAGTATTCAACAGAGCACAACACAGGCCATTTCCAAGAGTATCCACAGTAACGCCATCGATCGACTGCCTAGGAGCCACAAAAAGGTACAGGTCTTCAGCTTGGAATCTTCAAAATCAACGGTCCGGGCGCATTCAAATCATCACCTGCTATTTGTTCCGTTACAGACATGGGGGACACTGCTACGCGGGAGGTGTCAGCCAACATTTAACATCTTGCTCATGTCATTCCCTTCCCTGCAGTGCAACAAGATGCACCCTGACAGCCACCGATGTCCGAATGAGGGTGTTTCCTCGGCTCAGCGAAAGTCAAGGTGTGGAAGTCGTCTGTTAAAATCCTCGCGGTGAAGTTTCTCACACATACAGGCAGATGGAGACGGCATTACCGCAGTGCCATACCAGCACCATAGATAATGCTGATAACGTTATTTCCGGCACGGTTTCCGGCACTGTGGATTGTAGAGTTCTCAGGGGCAGGGGGCTGTGGTCAGTACACAGGAAAAGCCATCTCAGGTCATCTCAGGTCTGTCTGCTAAAATTGATCTGGGTTGGTCTGAAGAAGCAGCTTGCAGCATGGGCAGAATGCACAAGGGGCCCCTGAGGGGGGGGGCACTATCCAGACCGTGCCTTCCTCAAGAAGCTGCTACGATCATTCTGGGAGGGGGGGGGACTACATATTGATAGTGGACCACATACCCCAATGTGTCCCCATTTGCTATACATACATAATACGATTCAAAATGATCACTTTCACAGACGAAAGGCACTGGTTAAGCGGGCATTTCTGCATACATCCCCAGACACTGGCTTCCCAAAAAAAGCAGTCAACACGCCACGGCCCCCCCCCCCCCCCCACAGTTACTCATGTTGCTCAAGCAGCAAAAAACTCCCCCGTGAGGCAGGTGTGTTGGTTTGTTCCAGCTTTTTACTGACGCAAGTCGTCAACATCAACTTCATGTCGTTCTTGGCCAATAAAACGGTTAGAAATCGGTCACGTGACTCAGATGTCGATTGTTGGATACACTGTTGTGACGCTTTATATTATTATTGTGATCATATACGTACAATGATATTTCACAAATGAACCCAATGATCTCCCCTCTCACATCTAATGATCATGCATATTTTGGTGTCTCTGCAGTTATTTGTAACTAAATACCGACCATATTTTACGACGGAAAACTGCCAGTTCGGCTCAGTTCCTGGTGACAGTGGAAAAGCACCATTAGGAACTCTTCTCTGATAGAGTGATGAGGAAGTAAATTCTCTGGTCGCTGGTCTACTTCAGGTAGCAAAAAAGGTCAAGCAAAAGCCCCGCCCCCAGAAAGCCTGCTGATTTAACTGGCTTACGGGACGCCACATGGCTGAACAAAAGGAATGCTACAGATATATAACTGTCTAATTTATATATATATAGTCTAATCACTCCAATCTGCCAATCAAATGGCAAGCTGAATTCGATCTAGGTTAAAACCTACAGCTCAGCCATGACTACATCATTCATCCTGAATTTACTGACTGGCGGAGAGTGAACATGTAACCATGAAGCTCAGTTCTGCAGCTTACAACTGTAGCTCTGCTGAGGTGCAAAGAAATACATTTTTTATTTTATCCAGAGTGACAGAAAGGAAGTGTACCTGGTCACATGGAACAGCTTATTAAAAATCTCAGGGAGGGGGACTTGGGGCGTACCAAGTGTACCCAGAGGATGGGGGGTTCTACCTTGCTCTTCTCCTGCTGCAGTTCGATCTGGATGTCTGTAAGCTTGGCCCTCAGCTCTTCATTGGCCGCCTGCAGCGAGGCGAGGGCATCGATCCGCTCCCCCTTCGCTCGCCCACCGGGCCCTTTCTTGGACATGGTGGAGGCGGTGCTCTGCAGGTCGGGCCCCCCCTGCCACGCCCCCCCGCCCCCACCCTCTCCCACTCCCTCCTCCACGGGGAGAACCAGAGGCTCCGAGGTGTCAGGATCCCGTTCCACCTCCTCAGGTCTTCAGCTACATCTTCTCACCCACCTGGAAGAAGAGGGAGTGATTGGACAATGACATCAAAATTAAGCGCTCGTCCTGTTCCCTGTTACTAAGCGCTCGTCCTGTTCCCTGTTACTAAGCGCTCGTCCTGTTCCCTGTTACTAAGCGCTCGTCCTGTTCCCTGCTACTAAGCGCTCGTCCTGTTCCCTGTTACTAAGCGCTCGTCCTGTTCCCTGTTACTAAGCGTTCGTCCTGTTCCCTGTTACTAAGCGTTCCCGTGTCTGTCTGCAGAAAACACACGAGTAAGCATTTCATTGTCCTTCATACTTGCACTAGTACAAATGAAAGTAAACATTTTGAATCCTTTGAGGATATAACATATTATGTGTATATACAGGAAATGTGAAGTTTAGTGATTTTTTTGGGACATTATTATAATTAAGAAGAAATATTTCACGGTATCACAAAGAATGAAAAATGAAAAATAGACATGACATTGTCTTCTTGACTGATAAGCGTCAGTGGATATCATAGATTCTACATAATGAGCCAGATGTGGTTGTCAGAACAAATAAAGAAATTCAGAGGAAACTGTTCCCTTGCTGTCCTGCGTGGCAGATTACAGAGAAGACATTTCGCACATACGCACACCGAGACAGATCTGTAGAAAGAAAGGCTGATTTAACAGGCCTCAATTCCAAGGGGATTTCCATTGCGAGTTTTGTTTGTTCCATGTGTTGAGAAATCCTATACAGCTGTACTGTGGTGCCAGTCATCCAAACAGGGCCGGACAGTGGCTGAATTATAAATGAGACTCTCTGGACCGCGGCCAAAAGGTGAGGCATCGGATAAACTCGCGCTTCCCCATCCATCCCCAGCATCTAACAAGATTATCTCCAGAACGGAAGCGAGAAACTCTAAGCTTCACCTAAGCAACAGCGAAAGACTCAATATGGAGAGACTCCCATAAAGGTCAGGGAATACTTCACGGAATGTCCACAGCAAAACAACACAATTAAAACTGTCAGTTTCCCAGGTCTGTGGAATTAACAGTTATTAACAGCCTGTCAGCCGTGTTTTTCCACAGCACCTGCTGAATCCAAGCGCTATAAACTGTTCAGAGAACACAAGTCGGCAACCATTTTCACATTCGTGTGTTAATATTCAGCTTTAACAAACTGCTTTTTACTAAATTAGTGTCAATTTCAGCAAAATGACCAGCTAAAGTAGTTAAATATACAGCCGAGTTTGCTGTAATCATTCAAAATAAACGGACACAGCAGCAAATTATACAACAGGAGACATTTTATATTGAATAGCTTAAAATGGGTTATGAAGCAAACAAACAATTAAACAAATAAGAATAGTTACATTGTTGTTAACATATGATGCAATTCCCACAGACGGCTTTTATGCTGAGCTCTGAGAGGACAGAGGCACCTTTTAAATACTGACGTCACAAATAGCAGGTCTAAAATTACAACTAAATGCACCATCTAGGTGATACACTTCATTACAAATAAACAGAGTTGGAGATTTCAGGTCCAGAGAGTACAAATCCAAACCACCTCTGCAAATAAATAATAAAAAAAAACAACTGCTGAGCTCAAATCATATAAAACAAGTACTGAACTCACAGACAGAGTTTTTCGGAAAGCCAATTCAAATCCTTATGAGATTACGTGGAAAAGGAGAAATTTTGATTTGAAACATTATTCAGACATTTTATTTTTTGTCATGTTCAGTTATGTTTTGTTCCTTATTTTAGACTGGATTTATTTTTTTACCTTCAGTTTTGTTCATCATACTTCTGTATCATTCTTTTCTGTTGCACACAGCACTTAAAAACCTCTGGGTAACATTTTCTTGTCCAGCTGCAGTTTAACCATCATAGCTCCCTGCGACAGAACGGGATTTCAGGACAGTCCATCCCAAAAGAGGGGTCGGACTGATCCACCACACTACTCTCATGCAGGGTCAGCCGAGGTAACCAGGTAGTCATGACGTTCAAACGCTTACTTTAGGAAATATGGTTTAACCTAGGAATACAACTAAATAACCATTATGGAAAAAAATATACCAACAAAGCGATTCTGTTCAAACCTGACAGCTTATTCTGGGAATTCACACAAATCATGTACCACTTAAACTTTAATGCATCAACTGTACCACTAACATCCAAGTCGAGGAGTGTCCAGCAACACTTTACGAAAACTGATTGACAGACAGAGGCAAGAATGAAACTGCAATGTTAATGAGCAGAATTAACTTTTCACGCTAACGGCCAGTAGCTATGTTTGACAGTTTAATCTGCTGGGGGCTGCCAGGACTGACACCTTTATGAGGCAATATATTCCCAGTGCTGCACTGGGAGCCTTATTCTAGACGTAAAGTTGATGAAAGCTTGATTTCGGTTTCTCAGACGACGACAGGGCTGAGTTTGAGATGCGGTGGGAGACTGAGTCTGTAGACAAACAGGTAGCTTCTGTGTACCACACAACAAGGAAAAATAAACTTTATTTGGGAGAATAACAGCAGTAATTAGTCTCAACTTTTCTCACAAACATGAAATCAAATTAGAATATGCAAATATGTATCCTTTATACTGGATGGGGAGATGGATTTTGAAAGAAAAACACTGGTAGTTTCTGACATGAAAAAAAAATCCAGACTGAATAAAAGAATAAAACACCGGAAGCTTCAAAGAGGCAAAAATTCCTGTATAAAATTATGTAGCTAGATAATTAACTGCACCGTCATCTCTTTCACTACAATGGAACAGAGCACTGATTTCAGTCATTTTTAGATAACAAAGAAGTGATAAATATAATCAGTGTATAAAACAAAAGTAGTATTTGTTCTTTTTAGAGTTTGCTAAAAGGATTTGGCTTTAAATTGGAACAAGACACACAAAAACAAATTTTTATATTTTATCAGTTCAATGCAGTTTTATTTGGGAAAAAAAAATGATGGTGATTTTTTTTTTCTTAGTGATGGTCTACTGAAGCTAAAACTCATCTCACTGCATGGTGTACTGCAGCGATGATTCTGCTGACTCTGACACACACGGCACTGCATAGCATACTGCAGTGATGGTTCAAGTGAATCAAAAACACACCATACTGCATGGTGTACTGTTGGGATGGTTCTACTGAAGCAAAAGCACAGTGCACTGCATGGTGTACTGCACTGATGATTCTACTGAAGTGAGAGTTTATATATTTTATACATAATACCACTGAGATATGTGATATATACAAAAACATTCAGGACTAGGGTTGCAAAAGGGCAGAAAATTTCTTGAAACGTTCCAGAAACTTTCCATCACATCGGAAGTTAAGCTGGGGAATTTTGGAAATATTCCAAATTGGTAACTTTCCATGGGAATTAAGGGAAATAACAGGAATATATGGGAATTAATGGGAAAATTCCCAAAATTTTGCAATCATACATAAGACCCTCATACAAAGATGGGTGAATTGTGGCCCAAACAAGCAAGTCATTATGAACAATATGCCTGTCTGTGAAGGCTGAGAACCCACTTCAAGCTGCAAATGTTATTTATGTCTCATAAACCAATAAACTTATGCCACAGTGCAACATGTAAAAGGATGTCTGATCCAAAAAGGCCCATCACCATTTTCTAGGTGGAAAAAATAACTTAAACTTCAGGTTTCTCTTTCATCCAAATGAAATTTAAGGTATAGTTTGGTACACAGATATGTTGCACGCCTTCACACTGGCAAAGTCCTTTCCAGGCAACTTTAACAGGTCTCTAAAAAAAATAAAAGATGTCAGCAAGGTAGCAGAAACACAACCTGCTGCACTGCTCTGTCCCAAATTCCTTTTTTGGTTTTTTTTACGCACTTGACATTCACAAGTTGATATTATATTTGCAGACTGTTGGTTGGTTTTAATGTAGGAGGAATTGACACCAGATTCTTTCAACCTTCTCAGCGAAGAGGAAGACAAACTATAGCGGAAAGCAAACGCTTCTTGTTTTTGAGTATTTATTGTACACAGTTTGCAAGTCACATGAATAAAAAATGGCACGAATTGTTTAGGATATAATACAATTGGCGGGAATCATATATCGGCGAACTGACGAATCTAGGATGACAAATCAAATTGTCCAGTTAATGGACTGCAATATAATACGATAATTGCCGGTACATTCTTCCATTACAGCGTGTGCTTGACATCTGTAATTTATATACAGGCTTGGCCAAAACTGAGGAAACGCCCCCAGATTTTACCATCAGCCGAAGCCTAATTAAGTAATTAACTTCCTTCCACGTGTCAGACTGTAAAAATTCACGGGTCCCACATCCTCTCGGTCCGGACCACGAGCGTCATGTGCAGAGCTTCTCCTGTGTTTTCCAGAGCACTAGGATATCACAAAAATCCCAGGCAATAAAATTACTCAGCATTAATGCGATTTATGGGGCCCCACGACTTTGCAAAGAAAAGGCAGGAAAAATCCATCCATCCATTTTCCAAACCGCTGTTCCTACTGGGTCGCGGGGGGTCTGGAGCCTATCCCGGAGGCAATGGGC
>JAODJX010000043.1:4686248-4699177 GCA_026776945.1 Isichthys henryi
CGGCTACACAAGGAGAAAAAAAAAGATGAGTGCATCGAATTCTTCATTAGGACGACAAGAAGGCCCTTTCTTTTACAGATAAACGCCTAGGCTTAACTATGCAAGTACAAGAACCTGCCCGGAGACATGGTGGGCCCTAGTTGATTTTGTCCTGGAATATATACAGATTGTTGGTGGCCGCCACGGCGATGACATTCTCCTTGGGGTGCCAGGCCGTGTGCAGGATCTTCTTGTTGAAGTCCAGGCTGTCGACGCTGATCTCGTCCTTCTTCCTCTTGCCGCCAGTGCACACCTTGCGGGGCTTGAGCACGGCCCGCGGTTTACTGCTCTCCCTGGATGCTTCCAGCGTGACATCCTTCCTGGTGTTCCTGTCGAACATCCTGAAGAAGTTGTTGTAGGAGCCGGTCATGATGGCACTGCGGGCAGGGAGACGGGCCAGACGGTCAGGCAGAATCAGAAGGGGCGTCAGAACACGGTACAACTGCGAGGTATGAACCACATACTGAACTGAGAGGTACTTTGAATTTTAAACCGGCACAAGTAATATTCGACTTACCCATCTGAACCATTCCAGCAGCACTCAAATTTGTCAAAAATGCAGTCATTTTCATACAGTGAGCATAACTTGCTACGGAGGTATTCGTGTACCTGGAAGCAGAGTGACAAATAAGCCATCGTGTGAGCCTTGCACGTAAATATCCAAAGAAATACCCAAAACCACAACAACGCGACCAATGTTCAGCTTCCAGTTGCAGGGAACAGACACCACTGTCAAAATGACCAGCGGCCTGACGATTCACAGTATATTCAACAAAATAAGGCTGAAAACAAACTAAGACCCCCACATTTCTTATTCCTTTTCAGGCATGTGCATTTACAAAAAAATCTGCTTTCAAGCCATTTTCTTACTTTCAGCTTACTTTGTGTCCAGTGGAAAATGCAGGAATGAAACCTCTTAAAATGCGTAAACAAGCAGATCCCTACCTTTTAGAAACTAATAAGAAAAATAAATATACATTAGAATATCTTTAATGTATAAGACTGAAAATAAAGATCTCAGAGATTTCCTCCTTTTTATGCGTGTACATCTACATCCATCCATCCATCCATCATCTTCCGCTTATCCGAGGTACATTTACAATAAAGCCATTTCTTTCTCTCTTGCATTTTATTCCTTATTCCACAGGATCCAGTGCAAAATGCAAAAATAAAATCTCAAAGCAAACCAGAGATTATGCCTATTGCCCCCTCTGGCGTTAACATTAATGAATGATTCTGAGCCCCCTCCCCCCCCCAGCGACGGTGCACCTCGCGGCTGGCATTGGAGCAGTACCTGGTATGTTTCTACGGGCCTGTTCTCCATGTTGAGGTCCCACACCTTGACTGAGAGATAGTCCCGAGTCATCATGTAACGACCACTATGGCTGAACTTGACATCGGATATCGAGGAGATGATTTCGGAGAAGAAGGACCTGCTGCTTGGGTCTTCAGGCTCCTCGAAGACTGGAAGAGGGTCAAATTGGGGAAGGGAGGGGGGCAGTCTGCGTTACAGAGCTGACGGGTGGTGTGGAAAAAGGACAACAAACATCTAGAATCACAGACCGCGGGATGAAAAAAAAACACGATATCTAAAGACACTACAAAAAGAGGATTATTACTCATTACATCAACAAGGAGTCTAAATTTAAGGAGAGAATCAGTGCTGCTTAGCATGAGATTTCACCAGCATACCATGCATCTCCAGCAGATCAGTGTTACAGTATCTAACAAGGCTTATAGTGTCGGGTAAACACACAGAAGTCCTAAAATAAAGGCGTCTCCATGGGAGGTGAACAGCAGATTCCCCATCATCAACACTGATGAAGGACACAGCTCGTGAATATCAGCAACAGGGCTGGGAGAGGGCGCTCACACTTGGTATGCCTGTCGCACAGGGCGGCCGCCCGCATGTCGCACAGCCGGATTGTGCCCTTGCTGCTGCTGTAGACAAAAACGTTGCACTGGTGCGGGTGGCACTCTGCAGCAGTGATGACCTCCGTCAGCTCCTCCATGTTGGCAGGCTTGATGTCTACGATGTCTGAGGTCACGTGATCAAAGAGAACCAACTAAAAACAGGCACCGGTCGTAAAACAGGGACAACTGTTGTTCTTACTCTTATCCGACATGCTCACTGTCCCGATTCCCATGGAAACAGCCAAGATTTCAGAGGAAAAGGATACTGAAACTCCTGTCTGTGATTTCTAAGTGCCAAAGGTTTATTCTTAGGTCGTCAGCGGAAAGGTAAGTTTCGTGATCGCTATTTACTGAAATGGAATTAATGTGATATGTGTGTGCATTTGCGAATATCCTCCGAGGGCTCGCCTCCACCATCAGGTCCATCGGCATCAGCACCGGTACCTAGAAGCAGCGCAAGGTTACTCAGGGCAGCCTGCAGGCACTCCGTCTTCCTGACATGAAGCTCGGCAGCGTCTGTGAGTACCTCGAGCGTGCTACTGAAGTAATTACCTGGATAGTAATTGGTTTTTCAGTGAAAAAATTAGGTACTAATTTGACACAAATCTAGCTGATTGTGAAAAAGACCCCACAACTATTTGATTATATGAGATCCTTCTGAAGAGGTTGTTTTTTCAGAGTGACAGAGGGGGGTGACAAGGCCAGATAAGATTTTTAACGTGAAACGAACCCGTAGTGACGTGATTCTAAAGGGATCTCGGAGTCTGCCGTCTTCATCCTTCAGGTTGTAGCCCTCTGCCCTTTTGTCTCTTTCGCTGATTTTCCACAGCTTAATAGTTTTATCTGTGGGACACAGGGACAGTTTCCAGCTTCAGGTTCAAACTGTGGAAGGGGGGGGATTTCTGCACAGGTACGGCGGAGACACACGCAGGCAGGAGAAACTCTTACCATTTGTCGAAAGCAGGAAATGAGCAGCATTTTGCTGGGGTAACCACCTAATTTTGTTAATTTTTTCCTCGATTTCTAAGCTTTTCAAATAGTCGAACTCCGGCTCGTGACTCTGAAAAGTGCTGTAGACATTATATTCTCCTCTGGAATGAGGCCGGTTTTTACTCTGGGGAAAATTAAAAGAAAAAGCCAACATTTATGAGCAGTGTTAAAAGCAAGTGCGATATGGTGAGTGTCGCCCCCTGCTGGTGTGTGGCCACCTCACCTCTTGTTCTCGTTGAAATATGACAACTCTGCCCCCTTTGTCGCCTGTGGCTAGCAGCTCTCCGGAGTAGTTGAACTCAACCGTTGAAATGATGTCCGCTGAAAGAAAGCAAGTTTTTACAAATTACAATTAAAAACAACCACCAGAAACACACAATGCAATTAAAAGACACTGATTCAACTATATGTCTTCACAGGAAAAAGACGCCAACTCCACTCACACAGATATAAGCCAGAAATCGAACCCACAGACCTGGAGGGGTGAGGCTACAGTGCTACCACCTGAACAAGCCCTGTACCCCCTAACTCACATACATTTATTGCACAAACAAACCAAAACAAACCAAACCAAAAACAAACGAAACAAACCAAACCAACAAACAAAAGAAACAAAAGAAACAAAACCAACAAAACCAAAGAAAGACTAGCAACCCAGACACTGGAGCAAAGGCAGAGGATGACCACACACAGCTCCTTTCCACCCTGTTTGCTCCGCACCAACTGTGCCCAGATGTCCATTTTATTTATCTGTCCCTGACACCTTTCCTCCGACACGCAGCTTTGCACGCCATCCATTCGACCTGAAACACGCTGCTGTGTTTACAGCATGAAGGAACCAGTCATTGGTCGGCAAAGAGACACAATTTTCCCCTTCCTCACACCACCACGGGCTGCCACCGCCTCCCAGCCGGACGCTGAAACGCCGTGGGGGGACGGGGACGAAGACGACTGTGACTCATTCCGACGTCACTGGTTCTTCTATTTTTTAACTAAGGCAGGTAGACGAGCAACTCTGAGGCGAGTTATTAGAAAATAATGCATATTTAAAATATAGGAAACATAGCAGGACCTCGGAACATCCAACACTTAATGTTGAGACGGAGGTCCAATCACGAAGCTTGTGACTGCATGTGCATCTCTGCATGAGGGCCCTGCACGCAGAGCACAGTGAAGCTTCAAGTGATGCAACACCAACTGGCTGCAACAGTTCACACCAAAACCGCAAAGAAACCCACACATCTCCTCACTAGCAATTCTAAGTTTAAGGACAGCATGAAACTGATGAACCCGACCCTCTTCCCATGTGAACAGCATTGTGGTCTAACAGGCAAATATACAAGAAGATGTGCACCATTAAAGCCAATGATCCAAGTCAAACAAAAAAAAAATTAAAAAGAAAACTATATAAACACAGTCTATCCACGTGAGAAATATTTGCATCAATTAAAAGTTACAGAAACGCTACCAAAAAAAACCCTCAACACCATCCTAAGATATCTTGTTCTTCTCACAGTCTTATAAAAAAAACAGTGATATGAAAATTGTCATTCAGCAAATTAGCTGCTTTCCAGGAATAGTCCCCCCCCCCTTTGAGTTCTCCTTAATGCATCCGACAAGCATCCCACACCAGATTAGTTTCCTTAACTTCTGATCGCTGACGCCAGACGTCCTGTCACTGAGGTCAGGAATAACGCGACACTCATCGCGGTGTCGCTGCTGAAAGGAGATTAGCTGAAGGACGAACAGAGGTGGGGGGGGGGGGGAAATACAAACCAGTGGGGGACAGAGTACAGTGTTCGAGCATCCTAGATGCACAGAGACACCGATATAGAAACAACATCCCCTTTAATTTGTCACTCGCTCATCAACAGCAACACACAGCTTTACATGACCGAGGTGCCAAAATATTACAGTGCTTTGGTACAACATGAAGCCAACCACCTGACTGGATGACATTCAGTTGGGTGCCGAAGGACACAGAAGGGAAAGGTGATTTACTACTGAAATTCTCCTTTATGTATCTCAGAGACGAGTCAATCGGGCATCTTTTGCAGAGCTGCCAAGCAAACAACTTTGCATAGTTTTGTAATTTAGCTGGACAAAAATGATCCACAATCACAAAAAAAAAAAATTGAGATGATACTTAGACATTATGAGACGAGGAAAAAAAACAAAAAAAAACACAGGTATGTGAATCTGGAATAAAGTTACAGACAAAATTTTCAGGTGAAGCACAGAACAGACCATCCTAACTGGGATTATAAATCTGTCCTGAATATAAACTGCGACTGTAGAGCGAAACGCACAGACACTGACACGCGTGCGCCCTCGGATGCAGAGCTGTGACCACATTACTGAACACGCCTTTGACAAAGGACCAGCGATGCACACAACAACAAATCAGTGTGGGGGGCTGGGGGCGCAGGGGGGGCAGCATCGTACCTTGGTTGAAGGACGCAGCGGACATCAGTGTGGCGGACGAAGGGGCGGAGGTTCTAAATGCCTGCGAGGAACCGCGGGGAACACATGGCACTGTCGGCGGGGGACAAGCTGGGGGGACACTACCATCCCCCCCTCCCCTGCTGGCGTTACCCCGTACCCGCAGATCGCCCGCGATGCATTCCGGCGGCTCTCTCTCGGCAACAGAACCGACGACACAGACCCCGAAGCAGGCGGCTTCAGCGCGGCGACTCAGACGAGCTGAAAGCGCGGGGCGCAGTCGGAGGACAGCGATGCAGCTGCGCGTGTGGGAGCAGCTCTCCGCGGGCCGGCCGCGAAACGCCAGCTTTGAGCCACCCGTCTCAGCACAGGCCAATCAGAGAGCGGCTGGCCTTACCCCGGCCAATCACGAGGGCCCCTTTAAATCACAGGTAACTGTGAGCCATCTGTGTCACTGCTGCTTCCCACCGAAAACTACCCCCCCGACGCACGTTCATTTGGAGTTAAAAGGGGGAAAAACCCCATTCTGACCCTAAATCTACATCTCGCAGACCGGAATCCAGCAAGATCACAAGCTGAAGCTTAAGGGCTACAAAAATCATGTCAAGTTCAATCAAAGTGACACTAAAAAGCACATTACCAGAGATGTGCATTCAAACGTAAAAATTAGAAATGCACAAGTCATTTAGACATCAATGAATTTAGTTGTACATCTATGCATGACATTGGCTCAATACACTCAAGTACAATGACTGAGACGCTGTACAGAGTCTGATTTTACATATTATTGTTATTGCCAGAATGGCAGGGCTTTTATTGTTCAACAAAAAAATTACTACAAAATAAAAGCCTCTGACGTTATGCAACGACCCGGTTAGACGCAGGTATATAATTATGTAAATTAACTGACTTGTTTTATGAAGAGGCAGCTGGTCACAGCGCTGCTGCAAAGGCACAGAATGAGTCCCAGCATCACCCGCTGGCACATCTTTGATGACTGACCTTTGGAGGTTCCGCCCTCCTCTGCCCGCCCCCACCACCACCTACACTGCGTTGACTCACGCCCAGAGTGACAGGGAGCATTACGCTGACCGTCTGAGAAGCTTTGGCTTAAATTCCATGAATCTGCTTTGTGAACTTTGCAGTGGTACCCCCAGTGAATCAACACTGGCATGAGGCACCATCAGTGAGAACCTCCCATGGATGTACACAAGCGTGGCTGTCACCAGATTATGACGAGACAGTGTTCCCTGAGATGACAATGCCGGACCAGGATAACGGAGACACTACCCACAAGCTTCACATTTGCACAACCAATGGACACGTGACCTCAAAGGACGTGTGTGATCTCAGATCATCACACGACTGCCATTTGGTCTGGAGAACATCTCTAGGAGATACTGCATCAGTTTCGCAATGCAGATTAAGAATCCCAGACAACCCACATCAGCTCTTGGACAGCGGTGCACCTATATTCCCATTACAAAAGAAACTTAGATTCTTTTTTAAGTTAAACGAAACCAATGAGCAATTCAGAAACTGAACTACATAGCAAATCCACAGAGAATCCACCTGCTCATTCATGACTGTAAATATCACCCATTTGAACCATGGCTATGAACAGACACAAATTGCAACACCCTTCCGAAATATCTTGACCTATCAAAAATCTGCCACGGGCATCCCGAAATCCCATCCAATGCTTTCCCAACTGCAGTTTTTACGTGAACACTTTTAATTCCAATTCTAAAATCTTAATCTCACTTTAGGCACATATTAAACACATACACTTAATTTCTCACACACCTCTTAACCTCTTTCAAACTTACACAATAACGTTTTGTCACACCCTTCCCTTCTGGATAATGACGTAAGATCACCATCCTTTATGATGTTATTAATTAGCTTATTTAATAATACGCATCCAAATTTGGGATCTTCAACTACATCATTTATAAAGCTGTTACACATACACCTTGTCCACAATACTCGAGCACAGTGAAATCAAGTAAAATGACTACACTCATCACTTCAGCTATTAAACTGAAATTAACGCACTACATTTTTTTTAACCAATCAGTTGCATTGGCTGGTATACTAGAAAACAAATCACATGTACTACAAACCAACGCCATGCAGCGAAGACTCATTAGTTAATACTGGAAATCCTGTCCATTGAAACGCGGCCATGTATGTACATGCCATAAAAACCGCAGAGACAGAAGGCAGCGGGGCCTGTACGTTTCCAATAAAACAGTTATCCATCAAATGATCATCCCAATTACTGGGCAAAAATAGTACTCGCCAAATAGGAAACCGCCGTTCGGTGTGAGAGATTAACGCTCAAAAACCCATAAAATGATTTAAAAGCGTGTACAGTGAGGCTGAGAGCGACGCGGTCTTTAGACGTCACCGTCGAAGCCTGTAGACGTCACTCCAGGGGACTCGATTCGTTTCACAACAGCCTTATTTAAACACCGGGAGGCCGTGTAACTTCAACCATAACACTCATTTAACGAAGATGCACAAGCACACCAAAACTAAAAAAAGGTTTAAAGCGTCCAAATGACCGTGACACCCAGTGGGGCTCACTTAGACCCCGGGGCCTGCGAGCAGCAGGCAGCCAGGGAGCTAACCCAGCGGCAATGGGGACTGAGCCGTGAGGCGCTGCAGTCAAGCCGCCCGGCTGCCGGGCACCATCGCGACGGCACTGACACTGTCAAACGTGACCGTCGTGCACGGGAGAAAACGCAAATTAAACAATAATAAAACTTACCTTCTGCCACATCCTCGTCTATAGCTCCTTTCACTTGGGAAAAACACCACTGGAAGTCGTTCCCTCCTCCGACACCTACAAGACACGGTGCGAGCGCGATTAGCACGTTTCATGCTGCACGTCGGATCACGGCGCCGCACGTCGCATTTCCCCACGGCTCATGGCACCAGACTGCGAGCGGGAGCGAGCGCACGGCTAGCAGTGTGTAACTAGCTCTGTGTAACCAGCTAACTAGGCCGCGCTCCGGAGTGGCGCTAAACAGAGGGCCCCCGCCTATAAAGTTCACTGCCTTACCTGCCATCGCTTATTTTCTCCCGCAGCAGACCTGGCGTCACCGTCGGCCTCTCCTAAGTTTATGTGAGCGACGTCCTTCGCGCCGAAGACCGACCGATCGGGACAGGAAAAGTGGTCGAAAGAGCGGAGAATCAGAGCCACCAGGCTTGCCCGTGATTTTTTTTCCCTCTTTCCAAAATGGCGCACACTGCCAGTCGACATGACACGGTGACGTCATTTAATAGACAGTCTTGAAAAGGGCCGCTTCTTCGCGAGAGAGCACGCGCTTGCCCTGTGTGTGTGTGTGTGTGTCTGTCTGTCTGTCTGTCTGTCTGTCTGTCTGTATGTATGCATGCCAACCATTGGGTTCTAGCTATTGGACAATGTAGTTTTTTTTATTTCTAAAACATATCATTAAAAAAAAGGATTTTCTCCTATGTGTAAATCCGATCCACAGCAAACCCATTAACACGCATACAACCTAATTACCAAACGAATATTTCCAGTTTTTTTTAACCAAATGTAAATGTATTAAAATGCATTTACTTTAGTGAGGTAGAAGGCATTCGGGTAATGCTCCAGGCGCGATGCATTTCAAACGGGAGCGTCTGATGCTCTGTCGGTCTCTTGCGGAATCTTGTGGCCGGGCCTGGAAATTCAGCTCGCCCACTTGCTTGGGGCGAAGTACAAAACAACAACTGAACACTAGCCCTCTGGCTAGTAAAAAAAAAATAAAAATCACGTAGGGCTGTCAAAGTTAACGCGATAGTGTTAATTTTTAAGACGTGAAGCATTATAATTTCTTTGTGGCCCAGCGTGTATTAATTTTGATAGGCCTATTCCAATGGGAGAATAGTATGAGCAAAGACACCAGTATTGGCAAGCTTGATCGAAAAGAAATTATAAGGGGTCAGTAAATGTAATACATTGCTGAAGCTTCTTAATGTATACTTACAAAAAGTGGATACGAGAACATTTTTGATTAATTGGATGATGGGTATTCAGAGGATGCCTCGTAGATGCATTAGACAGCATTACCAGCACTTGACAGGGTTTGATAGGGGTCGCATTGTGGGTTTGCATGAGGCTGGGTGGTCGTATCGTGCAATTGCCCGGCACGTGGGGCATGCAGGTGTCACAGTCGCCCGATGTTGGAACCAATGGGCACGCGAGGGCACCCACACATGTTGTGAAAGTTCCACTCACCTAAGACAGACCACAGCAAGGGAAGATCGTCGTATTGTGTGCCAAGCATCACAGAACCCAATGACATCTGCGCTTGCCGTCCGGAGACGGGTGTTTTAAGACTCTCCACAATACCTAATGTCCTCCTACTCCGTGTCTCGACGACAAGCATCTGCCAGACTCTGGGTTCCCCGTCCCATGCGTTGGCTGCCGTTGACACCAGCACAGAGACGACTGTGTTTGGAGTGGTGCCGTAACTGGGAGGCATGGACTGATGAGTGGCGTCGTACCGTGTTCAGCGATGAACCTCGGTTCTACATTACCACGGATGACCGTTGTGTGTGTATGGTGGCACCGAGGGGAGAAAACCAATCCTGCCAATGTTGTGGAGAGACACACCAGCATTCCTCCTGGCATCATAGTGTGGGGAGTCATAGGGTATGAGATCATAGTGTGGGGAGTCATAGGGTATGAGATCTTGGTGTGGGGAGTCATAGGGTATGAGATCTTGGGGTGGGAGCCATAGCGTATGACTTTAAGGGCGTCATGTTGAGGTCCTCCAGTGGTCAGCCAGGTTCCTGGATCTTTTCGGGGCGGGGGAGGTGCCACAGCCTACTGACATGGGACCAGCAGTGTGCCCAAACTGCCAACTCTGTTGTCCATTTGATCTGATGTAAAACTCATTATGATTCAGTCACAAGACCTTTCGCCAAGTGCAGATTCACTTCATTTCCACTACTCTGTCTGGGTGCTTAACTTTTTTTGTCACTGAGTATGTTACTATATCTGTTAATTCTGTAAACCTTTGTGAACTATTGAAGGAACCACTGAAGAAAGTAGTGTAGGAATAAATAATGAATAATGTTCTTCGTTAATGAATTGAGATGCATAATTTATCCCAGTCAGTTACTATACCCTATTTGTTAATTCTGTTAACCGTCATGAAACAAAGGAACTATTAATGAATAACAAGTGAAATACTCATTTCATGTTTGTTTATCATTAATGAATCATGACACATCTTCCATCATAGTTAGCGACTATATTTGTTCATGATTTGTACTTGAGTAGTAACTGAGTTACTACCAAATATTTGTGTCCCCTCCAGTAAAGTGTTACCAAGAAAATTACATTGTACGCTGTAAACTGGTGAAATTATATCTGGGCTAGTACCATTTTTTAATTAAACTATTAGCAAACATTCTAAAGTTCCACGCCTGCATACAAAAAAAAAACATTTTACACAATGCTTGACTTATCAAACACGAGTCACCTACACACTTTGTGCGTTCTGCCAACATCGAATGAGAGGAGTCGGCCTATAGGCAAATCGCAGTTTGTTTTTTTGTGTCGGTCTAGAGTTATTTAGAGTTAATATCAGCATGTTCACATTGAGATGCTGAGTTTGCACATTTTTGTCTGGCGTCGCTGAAGCCAGAATCAGATGTTCGCTTACTCTACTCAAAGCCATCTGAATGATAATATCTTACAACAACAGTTCTTCCTCTTCGTCTGAGACGGCGCCGGATTTGCAAGACCGCTGATGCCCCTGCCAAAGTTCTGAAGTACGCATTATACAATTCCTGCCTTTAACATACAGTATATTACGGTATTCTGTCATTATATTTGTGTTATGGGTGACCAAACTAGGAAAAACACAATATCTAACTCATGATCCCATTTTGAATGTATTTTATTAGACAGATTCTATGACTTGCATAAATACGGGCGTCTTTGGTTAACACGCTAAACAACTTGTGACTGTTAAAAGAAAGTCTGCTAATACTCGGGCCCCTAATTCCACTTTATTATTCATTGTGAAAAAATTAATAGTACTGATTTTGCCGTAATTAAAGAAGATATACCTATTTAAGTTGACTCGTTTTAATTAAATAAATGGATCTTTTTCGTTAAAGCGTAAAAACCATGCTTCAGGCTACAATACGTGCAGAGACCCATGTCATAATTTTAATACTTTCATTCTGTCTTAAAAAAATGAAAGGTCGTGTTTCCCGGTTTGCATTTGTAAGCCTTGTGAATTTCACAGCTATATTGGGTAATTTAATTTAATGGGAAAATGTTTCAGTTTCCTGTCCTTTCAGAATGGTGCTGCTTGCCTTTTCTACTAAAGGCAGGTTAGCTGTCCTCCAGAATATTGGGATCCGAACCCTTGCTGTTATTTGGAACTGAAAGTTGGCTGCTGTGTCTGTGACCTTGTTTGTAGATGCTCACCGACACAGATGCATGATCACCCCCAACAGTTAAAAAAAAAAAATCGCCTGGTCGAACAGTTGTTTTTGAGCCAAAAAAAAGTAGAGCTTGCAGGACATTAGGTATTTGGTGGTTAAGGAGAGTAGCTTGTAACCGGAAAGTCACTGGTTCGAATCCCAGGAATGGTTCTTCTGCAGGCTGCTATTAAACATCTTTGTATTCTTCCTGATGTGTTCCAGTAAAAAACCAGGGCAGATGAATAATGAATAAAAATGTCTAAATTAAACAATCATGCAATAATTCAAATGCTGCTTACAGTTGTTTTAGAAAAGAAAGTTTTTACAGCTTTTACATAAAATTGCCACACTGTAATTTTGATTAGAATTGTGATTGTAAAAGAAAAAAAAGATTTGGAATACAAATCCATCAGGTTTATGTCACATCTGTCAAGTTGTCATGCAGAGATGACAGCCATGTTTACAGAGCTGTTACTGACAGGTTTTGTCAAGAGGCTGTCATGTTTTGTACATAAAATGTTCCTCATTCACTTTTATTACCATTGAGAATAAGCCAGAATCATTTGCTGTGTCTTTAGAATTTTGGATGTTCCACTCGACATCCATCCATTCATCAACAGATCAATGCGCATAATTGACGCAGATTTAATGCATTCGTCCTTTTTTTTTTTTGGCCTCATTTTGGTAAATTCACTCTCAGACACATTGATCAGACAAGAATGTTCTGCATTCAGAAGTATCAAGCTGTTTACATGTCCAGAATGTCTATCGGTTGTAGAATTGTGATACGCCCTTATGAATTTTTAAAGGAGCTTCTGTTTTCATTGATATGGAGAACAAGAAAGAGATACAATTTCCATGTTAAAAGCAGTGATCATGTTACTTAGTTGTAATTTGTGCTGATTTAATCCCAAATGAAATTTCACACACTCGCCCGTAAGGAACTACAGTTCCTCTTTGTATCCATCCATCCATTTTCCAAACCGCTTATCCTACTGGGTTGCAGGGGGTCTGGAGCCTATCACGGAAGCAATGGGCACGAGGCAGGGAACAACCCAGGATGGGGGGCCAGCCCATCGCAG
>JAODJX010000043.1:4699277-4709748 GCA_026776945.1 Isichthys henryi
GAAACCCCACGACGACATGGGGAGAACATGCAAACTCCGCACACATGTAACCCAGGCGGAGACTCGAACCCGGGTCCTAGAGGTGTGAGGCAACAGTGCTAATCACTGCACCACCATGCCGCCCCCCTCTTCATATCTAATGTGTAAAATATCTTTGCTGTTAAGGCACCTACAAGACAAACAATCAAACATGTCAATCGTAAGATTTCCTACAGTTTTCGATCAGTTACAATATGTGTTGCAAACAATCTTTTTTTTATTATTATTTTAGAACCTGTTCAAACTGAAGGTGTAAAATTTTGATATTTTTATTGATTTCGTCAGATCAAAATTAAGCCCCGGATGAAACATGCATTTAAACTGCACAAAGATGGAGATCTTGACAGCAGTAAATTTTAAAGAACAAGGCTTTCATTGGAAGTAGTAAACAGAAAATAATTAGCCTCTTGAGAAAAGCTTCAACCCCGGTTAAACAATTTAAATAGCCTACCTTAATGATTTGGAAAATGAAATATCTGAAAGGTCGAGGTTCCAAAGAAACACACACAAATTAAAAAACAAACTAGTGATGTTGATTGAATGAGGCCCAACAGCATGTTATGGAATTTGAGATCAAGACCTTCTAGATCCAACACTAAAAACTCCTCCTGAATTATTCCAACAAGAACGACTCTTACATCACACTTTCTCAGTTGGTGGTGTTGGACCCTCCCAGTTCTATTTTCTATGCAGTTTGCATAGTATCCCTTGTCCATTTTTATTTTGAAGACATGGTATTCAGGTAGATATTTCAGATGTTTGGGGATAGAACTGCAGTGTTACAACCCTGGTTTGGACCGACCTGCACCCATTCTCACATTATTGCTTAACAGCATTTCCTATGCTCCGTTCTCGATTTCTGTAATCTAATCTGGAAAAAGTGATATTAAAATGTATTAACATCAAATTTTAAGGAATAATCAGCACCGTAACCCTTAACGGGATAAACGGTCTGCAGACAGAAGCATAATTGACTAGAAAGCGAGGTCGTTTATTCGCCAACAGATGGCAGTATTTAGCTAATAATGGATAAACCTCACGCACACTTTTCTATGTTTTCTTTTTAATGACAAGGCTGTAAGTATAATAATAAAAAAGCAAATAATCTTCAGTGCACTTTATACTTCTTCAAACCCCAAAATATGAAAGTAAAATGCTTGTTTGGACAGCCTGACGTAACTGAAAACAAACTTTTCAATCTAATTATAGCTTGTTGAAACAGAAATCACGGCTCTTCTGGAAGCTTGTTTGCTCAATGTATTATTTATGCTATTACCAATTTGCTTGTTAGACTTTAAAGGCCGAGCAACAGCCATTGGACTCCTCTGACTTTATAGCCAGTCCAGAGATGAACGTTAACCCTTTTTAATACATGCTGTACATTACTTCGCCTTAGTATCATCTGCGGTTTCTGGGTACACACTGCAACCGTAGGGGGTAATGACTTTGTGTAGCCTACATATAACTGATAGGAAGGCTCATTGTTCCAACAAGTTCACAGCAATTCAGTGTAGAAATCTTCAAGCCGATACTTAATGGAAAACAATTTCCTGCGTTAAAATTCACGTGCGCCGCCATGCATGCAAGAACGCCGAGAGAAAATGAAATTGCTTTATTGCACAACAGTAGAAAAAAAAAAATCACGCTTGTCTGAAAATATCAAGCTTGGAGATACAATCTTTTTCATCAGAAATGTTCGCTTTAATTAACTCGCCGGTTTTGAAGGAGCTCTCAGCTCATCCACGAGCGCTGAAACGTTTAGCTCTGTCACAGGCTTCCACCGCGGGATGACTTTATTAATCATCATTATTGTTATAATCGCAATATGCATACTTAACTTTCCCGATAAGCAGGACGCTTCCCGTGGCTCAGAAACATTTCTTTAAAGATTTTTGTTTTTGTCACGGCATGTGGGATCATGGTATATGAAGTATAATTTTTGGTCACGGCTTGGTGTCGCGCATCTGGTGACGCAATAATTAGTAATTAGGCCTAATAATATGCAATTGGTAATTAATAATAAACGTAGATTACGTACGGCAGAGAGATAATTGGGGATGGCTTTTTCAGTCAGCGTTAGCGCTTAAAATTAAGGGTCCAAAGGAAGTGACCAGTGCATCTTAAAGCCCATCTATCAGATTATCTCAGGATCTTTGTACTTATGAGACTTGATCGGACAGAATCCAGGCAGTCGCGAACACAACTGCAATCAAACAAGGCTTCTCTGTCTCTTTAAAACACCCATCGCATTGCTGCAAAGACTTCAGTGTATTCACACAGCTCCTCAAGACGGTTTATTGATATTCTGTCTTTCACCCACGAGTATGAAGCATCCATTTGACCTTTCGGGAAATTGTTCAAACGATAAAGTTCATTGATCAAACGAGGATGCTTGGATAATTGAAACTGGACATTCATAATTTCGTTCGGGCAGAATGGATAAAAATCACTCAGTTTTTACAATACATCAGATCCCGTTTAAAGCACGATTCTACACTCCTACGAGAGAGAGTCTATCACTATTCACAAGTTCCAGTAAATAAACACCTACTCAAATTTCAAATATCTAAGTAAACAAGGCAGAAACCGTTCACATAAACTCGTAGATCCTATAATTGCTTGTGTAAGTGAGGTGTGCCCGTGTTCTGCTGTGACAGAAGGTGGATGCTTGTAACTAGAAAACACCTTCAGTCTCCGAGTTACCGCCTTGCCTGCACATTATGAAGAATCATTGGTGAGGTCAGATAACAGGATTCTTCACCTGAGGAAAAAATGGCAGAAATCTGGCTCACTGTGGGATCAGTCTACAATTAGCTCGTTCATCTATAATCCAACCCCTTCTGTGTTTAGTTTTCAGCAAATAAAAGATGTTTTTAATGCTATTTTCTTTTGTGGTTATTAAAACGTGTGCTTTCGTGGATTACAGCTTAGTACAGAATGATGTATCTAAAAAAAATTACCATGAAATATTATTAGGCAGGCATTGTTTAAGGGATGTTATGCTAAAAATTAATATTGAACTAAGGTCATTCTGTTTAACCTTGCAGTACACACAGCCAGTCAAGCTCACATATATAATGGTTTGGCCTTGAATTAAGATGATTTTCTTGGGACTTGAGAGTTTATTTGAATATAATGAGCTGATTCTTGATGTAAGACATGACTTAAGAACCTTCTTTGGGGCTCCAGTGTAAAGACAGTGACGTTTGAAATGCATTTATTGCTGCAGATTTTGTGACAAATACCTTTTATTTTGCACTATAAGAAAATAGAACGATATGAAAAGATATTTCTCAAAATGCAATTGTTCGTGGATAGTTTATCCAAAATGTACATTTACTCGCGATTTACAGCACCTGCACTTCCTGGAATTTGAAGTCATGAGCTGTGCATTGTTAGCGCACAACGCTCTACTTGTTGAGCTACAGTACAGGAGAAAAATTCAGATTTTGCCTCCACATGTATTGAACGATGACTTCAGGGCCACAATACTATTACTATAGTACTGAGATACTGGAGCATACTGGAGTGCACAAACCTTCTCGCATGGCCGTGGCCTCCTGGAAACTGCCAGTTGAGTGGGTGCTGTAATTGAAAGATGCTTCCAGTTCCCATACTGCATGTGCAGTTGGCATGTTCTCCACGTGCTTCTGCGAGTTCCCTCTTCCCAGGCATTCTGCTTCCCCGGCATCTGCACGGCTTTGACATTTGTCTCCATTAGAGTTTCTCAGCGAGAGCTCCGGTAATGGACCGGCGTCCCGCCCTACAAGTGCTCTTCATTATGTACTGAGCTTGCTTCCATAGAACCGCGGCCCTAATTAGATAAGCAGTTATTGGAAATGGACGGACGGTCATCTACGGGGCTCCCTGCCTCATAAACCCTGTGCATTTTAACACAGCATAAGCAGGCTGCTCGCACATGCAAAGGTGTGATCTCCAACAGGCTGACTTATTTCTGTGAAATATATCATAAGAAAATGGGCCTATTTTTGGCTCCATCTCGTTACATTACATTTTGTCACTGTCCAATGAAAAACACATATCTCCCAAAATCAAGTGTGAAAAGACAGATTTTCTCAGAAACTGCTTTGCAAAATAGACCTAAAACAATGGAATGAGCCACGCTTAGCACTACAAATAGAATCCCATACACATTTTACAGAGCCGTCAGTGAACGGCTTAATGTTTTAAATGGACTTAATGGATTGTTGCCAGCAAGGCAAATGTGTCAGTATGAACAAGATACAAAGTAATCTTACTTTAGAATCACAATTAACAATGATGCTAGGTAGCAACCTATCTATCAATGTTGTTAAAATTAGCGTTCTAAAGAACCGCATGCAAATGAACATCAAGAATACGAGTGTTAACTAGTAGAAACAAAAATATTAGTTAAATAGATGACTTCATAAAACATCCTTTCTTTGGTCAATTAGACGTCAAATGCTATCAGGAGAGAAAGCACAATTGGCATATTCCGGCTATAGTACAAAATTACCATAATCACATCTGACAACAATGATTTATTTAGCACTCCTTTGTCCAAAGTGATATACAGTTCAGAAAGCATGTTCGGCAGTCTTTGGCACATTTAGGGATTGGGCGCCTTGTTTAAAAATCCTTGGGTGAAAAAAACTTTACCATCTATGGGACTTGAA
The DNA here is from genome assembly GCA_026776945.1 of Isichthys henryi. Lineage (NCBI taxonomy): Eukaryota > Metazoa > Chordata > Actinopteri > Osteoglossiformes > Mormyridae > Isichthys > Isichthys henryi. The sequence goes on from JAODJX010000043.1 coordinate 4,703,975, forward strand.
CCATCAACATTCTGATCATCGGCACTAACCTGTAGATCAGGGGCGGCCAGTCTCATCCTCAAAGGGCCGGTGTGTCTGCAGGTTTTAGGGGTAACCTTTAGGTCAGCTGTTCAAACCCAGGTGTGATGAATCTTCAGCCAATCAGTCCTCTAATTTGTAATCTAATCAAGGAGTTGCAGTGAGAACCCGCATATACAGCAGCCCTTTCTGTAGAGACACACATCATCTCACATCAATTTCCTGCAATTAACAAAAACTACCAAAAAGACCATATGACTATGTATTAATAATAACCAATGATCACGCAGAACCATCTTTTGAACAGTTGCCCAAGGTCCACATGAAGCTTCTCTGATGCCCACGCTTGGAACCACTAGCATTTTATCTCTGTCCGTGTGCAAGTGGGACACCCTGGGCAGACCTTGGAGTGTTTCAGACCTAATTATCTGGACAAACAGCTGAGGAGTTGGGCTCAGAAATGGACCCAATTTCTCCCCCAACATTAATTAGGTAAGTTTCACGTTTCTGGTTCGCTGGCTCACTTCCTAGGCCTTACACTGTCAATTATTTCAAAATGAATGGGACGAGTCTATCCTGAGTCTCCAGACGTGCCTATTGGTAGCACAATTACAGTCCAACCACCGCGTCCAGCCTTATCCCCCTTCAGGAGCTGACACTGGGCTGTAGTGCTTGTTCAGCCAGGAAGGTGCATCTGGATGGAAGTGTATCCCACGGGACTGCTCAGGCATTTGAGATTCGCAGCAACAGCCCTGGACCTCCAGTTATACACCACTGTGAATAAACGAGGGTGAAGCAGAAAAAGCAAAACAAAGAAAGGAAGGTGCCATTCCCTGATCCGGATGCAGAGACACGAGAGGCGAGATCCCAACGTCTCAATGAGGGCCGTATAAATGTTCCAGAGACTGATAAGTCATTTTAACGGAGCTTTGGCAGGGTGAGACGAGTAGATCCACACAGCGCGGCTCGGAATTGCTGATGAGCTGTTATTACAGCACAGGTAATGCAGAACACTGAGCAATTTTCATCATCTCAAAATGATCCATGTTTAAAAAAAAAAAAAAAAAAAAGTTCAAGTGGCCATTCCAAGAGGCCGCAATGCATTATGGGAGGGAGACATCGTGCAGGCTTGCCAGTCAGCTTATCGAGGAATTTCATCAGGCAGTCCATAGACTGAGATCTGTTATTGGTAGTAAATGTGTGTTGGGGGAGTATCTTTCTCTCTGAGTGACTGTTTAATTATTTGAATGAGTTGGAGGATGGGCATGGAATTGGAGCAGCAGAGACAACCGGCACCTTCTATATGAAGCCTGAGCAGATGGATCTGTCAAGACTGAAGTGTCAGCCTGACTTGGTGGATTAAACTCAGCTGCATTTCCCCATGGAAACCAGCAGCCCTGCATCAGCGAGGATTTAATCTGTCGCCACCCCGCCCCGAACTTTCCGTCCCATCCCCAGTGCTGTGAAGACCACAGGCTGCTAATTCCGTTAGCCGTCACCCGGAATCCACACTAAGAGCTCAAGGTCTTGGCAAAGGAACGGTAATGCCAGGTCACGGCAGTGATTCATTACCCCGAGATTCTCCTGTCTTCCGAACTGTGACCTTTTCAGGTTTGACAATGTGTCCTCCACTTACCCGGAGCTTCTCGGTAGCGGGCGACCGCAGAAATGAGCGCTGCGGGCAGAAAATTCCCACGAAATGTTCGACCCTGGTAGAGTCGGCTCCAATGGCCGCATATCTGGCTGATGGGAGACGTGACCAGGCAGTTCTAAAAATAGCCTGTCAAGTGTGGAGTTAGTGGGATGGACCTCAATCGTTGTGGCTGTGGAAAATTCTAGTGACGTTTACCCACAAACCGACCCGTGGACAAAAGCATACTGTGATGTCCCTTCACTTTTAACGATGGGGTCTTTCATCTTGGTCATCACCCACGCAGTCTGCATGTTAATGGCATCTGAAACAGGGCAGCTTTACCAACGCCAACCCGTGCCAACGTGGCTGCTCCGACTGGCCCGGCTCGGAATCGGCGCAGGTGCAGCTGTGGCTCCGGTTGGTGGCTCCAGTTTTCTGCAAAACGTTCACAGGCTGTGATCCTTAGAAGTCCCTTGTGGATTTTAATGAGAGGAACCCAGAGAGATGAGAAAAAAAACATCGTTGCTTTTCAGAACAGATTTTTACCCCCCTTAATCCTCACGACAATTACACTGGCAGCACGCTGACCCTTAACGCCCGACAGATGAGTCGCCAGTGATGAACGTTTGTTCTTACGTGAAGAGTGGCTCTTGTTCAGGTGGTGGGGGGGGCTGTTTTTTTTTATTTGTCGTTTATGAAGGGTTCCATTATGTTCCTTTGAATGGCCGCTGAACGGGGCTGCTAATGACTCTCGACGCACCTGCACCCACAGGAGCTGGCTGGCAGCAGGAACCGGCCAATCAGGGCTCAGCAAAACCACAACAGGCCAGCCACTCAGGGAGGAGAAGAAAGCAAATGACCATCGATGGAACCATGTGTCCCTGTGTGTAAAAAAATATTACAGCTATATCACAGCTTGAGTGCAATCGGTCCATGTCAAACCGAGTTCTCTTCTCGCTGTAGGAAATTGCTGGGTTTTCTCTTGATTGTGTGTCGGTGAAGACAAAATGTTCAGGGCGTGTACTTGCATTGAAAATGGGCGTGCGGGTCATACTGGTTTAAACATTTAAATAAGTCTGCCTCCTGGAACGGGTGTCTGATGTTGACCAAAGTGCCTCAGCCTCTGCCAAATATCCTGCTGTTTAAACGAGCAGAAAAAATCAAAAAGGAATGCCGTTTTGATAAACAGTCAGTTAAGTGTTTCATGTGGATTAACAACAATAAAGCCTTAATTGTCAGATGGTTGCCAAGGTACTTCACTGTACCGTTTCTGCACCTGAGCGCTGAACATTTCCAGAAATTAACTTTGTTTGTCTTTTAAGTAATTCTTCTTCTTTTTGCTGTGGCCTCCAGGAAGAAGAGGGGGGAAAAAATGAATAATGATATTTGCGCTGTTTTTCTTTAAATAAATATTATTCATGGAAGCTGTGTGGGTCTAACCTATGAATCAGGAGATACATACTGCATTATTCTCCAGAATGAGGTCCCAGGTTTTAGCAGAGAGCTGGACATGAATTCACACTGACATAAGGGGAAACTGGACTCACCAGCTCAACTGGGCCTCACACTTTTGGGTTGTGGGCAGGGACTAGTTCACCTGGAGGAGATCCACGTTCATGCTGGGAGAGGAGATCTGGTCCAGGGTTACATCTAAACCCTCAATCCTGAAACTGGTCAAACTGCCCGTGTGAAATACATGGCAGAACGTCTTAATTCTCTACAAAAACAAGACTAATATAAAAACAAGAAATTCATAACTATTAACCTCATATATTCTTATTAGCCACGTCACAGTAAGGTTGGTGTGGATCATCTGTAATATTGTCTGTTTAGATGAGTGTTACTTTGCTTTTTAAGGCAGAAGGTGGCATAGTGGCTAAGGACTTGATGCATTAATGTTCCTTGTTCAAATGAGATGTGCAGGGAGCTGCTGTTGTACCTTTGAGTACTCCAATTAAATATTATGCTATTTAGACAATAATGGAAAGATTAGTGGGATAGAATTCTTAGTCATGCAAGTACATGTTCTGAATTTACAGGTAGAACATAATGTTATTTTATCATAAATGTATCTAACTTCATGACTGGACACATTCAGTGACGAATTCAGTGTACCCAACACTCTGAGAATCTCACGAAAAGACCGAACAGCTGACCTGTACGTAAAGACGCTGGTAACGAAGCGACGCGTAAGAAAAGACAAATAAACAAGCATGCAACGTGGGGAATGCTAATTGGCGAGGAACGCTAAAAGAGGGATAAGGTCAGCTGCGATGTAGAGGAATGGACTCCCGAAATCGATGTCGTACCACGGCGCACGTCTGGGGAAACACAAAAAACAATTAGGAACCTGAGCTCCCATATGCGTGTTTCGCAGCCCCGACGATCGCACACTGTAGCAGCCAGAGCAATTAGGCGACCGTCGATATTAACGTTAAAGGTTAATAGCTAATTACACTTCTTTTTGACAACGAGACTCATCCAGCAACCACGACTGCAGAGCTGCTTGGATCATCGATCAAGTGTACGGGGAAAAAGGCAAGTGGAGATTGATGTCCTGTTAAATATCTCACAGATGTGTAGGTAAAACCTGAAACACACAGGAATGGCAGGAATAAGAGAGCTGGCGGGGGTGCATCAAATAAGCTCAGCCAATGCTTGTTCGTAGCACCTGACTCTTTAGTTGATGATTCTGTTCCCATATCAGTGTTTGTCCTTTTTGTTCCAGCACCGTCCAAAATGGCATCTCGGTATTTCATGTCCATTTCCGGGTCCGTTCTCCGTTCTAACCACTGTCCAGCAAGTCTCCAAATAGTAAAACCCTGTCCCCAAATAAACTGCCGTTCCCTTCCCAGGCTTCATGTTGCCTATTCTGCCAAACCAACTGGAAGAAATTGCCACACAAGTCACACACACACAAAAAAAGCCTTTAATGAATCCTTCAAAGGGCCCTGGTGTATTTGTTCACAGATGGCTGCTGAGTCAAACCCACACTAGGTGTTGGGTCCATTATATAGAGAAGCAGCTGACATAAGCAGCCGTCGCCAAAAGACGAATGCCCCTCGAAAGACGAGTCAGCCCAGGCAAGACCGGTTTTTCTGTTTAACAGTGTCGGCTGAGCATCCGGAGGCTAATGCTACCCGAGTGTTGGAGGCTCGCAGCTCTCTATCATGCGGGGAGAGGAAGGGGGTTGTGTCTATTTGGACCGACCCAGTGATGTTTGTCTCCTCCGGCCTTTTGGTCCAGCAGCTAAAGCAGGCATCGTTAAAAAAAGAGAGGAACTCAAAACATCCGGAAATGCGGCTGGCCTTTGCAAAGGTTAGCTGTTAGCAAGTAGCACTTTCCTCAAGACAACCAGACAGTGTTTGACCAGATTTCATGCTGTTTACACTAGAGTATTGTATCTGACTCTAAATGATATATAGGCACATTCATTCAGTAATAGAATGCTTCCACTTCTTTCAAAAGATTCATTGTAAGGCATAATGTGGTTTAATCTATTCATTTTAATTATTCTCTGGATTGAAGGACATAGAAAAAGGCCTATTGAAGTTTTCCAGCACATGCATCAGGTAGACAGATCTCAGAAGCGTAGTACAGCTAACTAAAAATTCTCCAGAGTTTTGTGGCTCTTCGACCGCATGCCTTTAAGGTAAAGGTGTAAATCAGAGCTAGTTACAAATATTAAAGGACTGATTAAAGATGCTGTAAAGGTCAGAGCTGGTTTGCACTGCTCATTGCTGCTTAGCAAGAAGGTACAGTAAGGCTGGAGCCAGCGCCGTGCTAAATGGCAGTGCATCACATATATTCACATAATACTTACTCATCCAACTCACTGATTTATTCAAAACAGCAGTTTTACCTCTGCATGCATCCATCCAAGCATATGACCAGAAAGTTTCCGGTTCGAATCCCATCCTCTGCGGAATAGTCACGTGTCTGTTAGGCCCGTCTCTCCCCCTGAAATACTCCAGGGACCATCCATCCATCCATTTTCCAAACTGCTGTTCCTACTGGGTCGCGGGGGGTCCGGAGCCTATCCCGAAGGCAATGGGCACGAGGCAGGGAACAACCCAGGATGGGGGGCCAGCCCATTGCAGGGCACAGTCACACCCCATTCACT
>JAODJX010000043.1:4709848-4722038 GCA_026776945.1 Isichthys henryi
CAGGCGGAGACTCGAACCCGGGTCCCAGAGGTGTGAGGCAACAGTGCTAACCACTGCACCACCATGCCGCCCCCTGCTCCAGGGACATCGCATAAATTTCTGACCCTGAACTCGAACTTCAAGCTTCTCTCTGCACTGCATGCGATGCATGAGAACTGAAGATTTCCAGTGTATCTGAACTTGATTGTGTGCAAATGAAAAATAAAGCATTATTTCATTTCCATAACTGCATATTCATACATAGACACATGGTGGTCCTGCCTCTTTACCTCGTGTACTTTGAATTACATCTGCTAGCTAGCTTAATAATACAGCGATACCCTCTTAGAACCTCACCTGCTCCCTCCAGAGGTTTGCATGTGCACACCCATCTGAGTTTCACCCCATTACCTGACTCATTCCCATTACTCTTTCCCCTGGTCCCCAGTAACTCTCCCATCCAACCCAGCTGACTGACGTATTCACCTTCCCATGGCCTTTAAGTCTGGTAGCATAGGGTACGTGGCGGGACACAGCCGGGATGGATTATCAGCCCGTTACGGAAAGATACCTGCATTGGCTCACACACACAATCACACACTAAGGGACAATTGATAGACGCCCTAAACCATTCATGCCCACTGAATCAGCTGGGTCATTCACTGGAGCAGCTTGGGTTCATTACCTTGGTCGGGTTAAAGACGCTGTAGCCGGACCCCTCTGAGACCTGCAGCAGAGGTTATGAGTCCTTAACTACTGTGCTCTCAGCTATTCCCAGCCACCCCAACTGAGCGCTGGGTAAGTACTGCCGGACACCGATGCACTGGCTGTCCTCCAGGCTGAAGATGGATGAGTCTCAGGGACCAACGGCAAAACCTCCACCCTCTCGTCTGACACGCAGGTAGAGGGCTGTTCCATGTTCCATGTGTTTTATGGCGAATTATGAGGTCGTTTCTCAGCCTGGGCAGATCCACAGCACGCTGCCACCGCTAAGTCTTATGGGAAATACGGCATCCATTTCTCAAGCACCGGAAGGCATCTGTTGGGCCTCAATAATACCAGCCCTCCAGGAATTAGCCGCATCGGTATGTTTACTTCCGAGCCTGGGATGTGGTTTTTTGTTGTCCTGTGACATCTCTGCCCTCTAGTGACTCATTACACACTGTGGAGATGACAGGGGCCACATCACTCAGAGGAACCCTTTAGAGAGGCACTAGACATTCACAGGAAACTCCAGTAATGAGGAACGAGGTCCTCCAATCCTCACCGAACCACACAAACACAGCTCTACAAAACAAGACTAAATATAGACATCAGTGGTTACAAAGATACAGGAAAACAATCATATAACTGAAGACAGCATGGTTTGTGATTGCATGGATACCAACAATGCAGAATACATGCGTTTCTATGAGTTACGTTTATTCAGGACACTAAGTGATTGCAGTCAATCGATATGCACAGAAAACTGCAGCCTACAAGCTCATGGGAAGCGGGGAGGCTGACTAGATGGGAGAGGAAGAGCCTATTGCCAAAGGAGGCAGCCAGCTTCAAGTTACTGGGGTGCAGGGCAAAGAGTAATGGGAACCAGTCTGGTAAGTGGGTGAAGTCCATAAGGGACTAGATGGATATCGATCAAGGGAATCTAACTGCACGTACAAACCCCTGGAAGAAGCAGATGTGGTTTTCAAGGGGTAACACAGTATTTTGAAGCTAGCTAGCTTAAAAATACAGAGTGCACAAGGTGTAGAGGCAGGTAGACCGGCTCCTCGCACCAGCAGGGCAGTGGGTCGCGGTCCACCCCACAAACCACGAAAAGAGGCTGCTTTGCCGCATGTTGCGGTCCACACTGCCAACCACGAAAGGAGTCTGCGGCTCCTCGCACCAGCAGGGCACTGGGTTGCGGTCCACCCCGCAAACCACGAATGGAGTCTGCGGCTGCTCGCACCAGCAGGGCAGCGGGCTGCGGTCCACCCCGCCAACCATGAAAGGAGTCTGCTGCTCCTCGCACCGGCAGGGCAGTGGGTCGCGGTCCACCCCGCAAACCATGAAAGCAGTCTGCATACCTCCCCCCCCATGATTCATGTCGAGGCTAAACATGCCTTAACGTAAGACACCCTGAGAAAAGCTGGTGAGCGGCCCAGCACATGCTTGGCTCTGAGGTTCTGCTTCGACCAGTGCCTAACTGGGAAAGAGGTTATTAGGAATGAGCACGGAGGTGGGATATGAATGATGAAGGGAATAAGCCACAGCCTGCTACACCCCCCGAATAGCAAACATCTTTTAGACACTGTTTCCTGATCAGTAATTTTCAACACGAGCTCAGGAATGAAGATTCGATGCACAGAAGCAGGGCTGGTCCCAAACGATAATGTAAAGCTTGTTGATATATAAGCTCATACATTAACATAAGATCAGCTGCGGCGTTAAGCCTTGTGCATGAATAAGCAAGCATGCAGATTAGCTACATGTATAAAACATAAATGAATGCGCGCAATGCAATACCTGTCCCTGGATAGGAACACATCACTACTGCAAAACAGAATGGTCATAAATTAAAGCACTGGCCATATTTTCCACCCTCACTATATACATAAGATCCGCAGTCATGGGACAATCACCCCTGTGACCAGACCTTAATTCAATTACTGCAAACACCTAGGCTTAATAGACCAATCTCAAGTGCTGTCTGGAATCAGGCACCGGGCCTCACAGATGGAATGATCTCTTAAACTTTAGGATCGTATAAATTTGTTTTTGCTTTTACTGAAGCAATACATGTTAAGAAAACATTAACGATGCTACCCGAGGGCTCTGGGCCTTCTGCAAGTTCACAAGTCCACCAGCAGTGGGAGCACATCACGTTACGCTTCAGAATACCGCATGGAGCTGAACGAGTTTAAAATTCCATGCAGGGATCTCCGCTTCTGCCCGATGCTTTATTAAAAATGTTGCTGTATAATTATGTGAGCTGAACATTCTCGCCGTCGATGATTTATAAGTTGCATTCAAGTTTTCCCCGGGAACCTTTTTTTCCCCTCCTGTCAACCATTCTCATCAAGTTTGCAAAAATGTGTGATAATTGGTTCATTACTTGGACTTGCACTTTTAGTAATTCAAATGGCATTTCCAGGAAGACAGATGGATTCCACTATTTAGTCGAATCAATGCGGGCAGCAAACTGCATGAAATTCATCAGGAGTATAATTACTCGGGACATTATTCATTTAAACATGATTAAGACATTATACAACAAATCATAATTCATTGATAGAAAAGTTCCTGATATTGCTTTGGTGATGAGCCTTCAAACATTCACATTTGTATATTGAGAGATAGTTCATTACTGTATACTGTACTGTAAGAGGTAATTAACCTCTTACTCAGTGTTTTGGGAGGTTGGGAATATACGCACGTCTGTTGAAAAGTGCACATTGTAATTAATGTGATTGTTTTGTGTAATTGTTTCTTAAAGCCCGAGAAAGTAGTTTTCCACATATTCTGTTGGCTCACCATTACGTAAGAGGGTGGCACAGTGGCTAATAGCCTAGCCTTATATAGGCAGAGTGCAGCTTTACATCATCATCTTGCGGCTTTACATCATCATCTTGCAGCTTGACATCATCATCCTGCGGCTTGACATTATCATTTTGCGGCTTGACATCATCATCTTGCGGCTTGACATCATCATCATCCTGTGGCTTGACATCATCGTCTTGCTTGACATCATCATCCTGTGGCTTGACATCATCATCCTGTGGCTTGACATCATCGTCTTGCTTGACATCATCATCCTGTGGCTTGACATCATCATCTCGTTTGACATCATCATCTTGGCTTGACATCATCATTTTGGCTTGCCATGTTTGGTGTTTGCTTATGCTGGGCCCTCTGCTTTCCTCCCAGAGAGTCGTTTCTCTGAACCGGTGTCCTTAAATCTGGATTTCCATCCCATCTGGAGCGCCTCCCTATCCTGTTGATTATTATTTTCAGGATGAACTTCCAGGCTCACCATGACCCTGTTGGATAAGCAGCCATGGAAGATGGATTATGTAGCATATATGTAACAACAGGCAGGTTCTGCAGGTGAGGCTCTTATTGTCTGAATTGCCTTTATGGAATATCAGTACCAAACGAAATGCTTCAATTACTAAGAATGAATTTAAGATATATGCCCACTTTTGCCAATGGGATGAAAAATGGGATTATTCAAATCCGAAGCATCTGCTGGTATAGACTGTTGCTTATGCTATGTCCGTCCATGGCTGCGGATTGGCCAAAGTGGTCATGCTCCCGGTTCACCATGCCGCTAATGGCCAACTCTCACCCCAAAGTGTGTCAAATCGACGGCAGATGATGTAATCAGACACCAGAGCATGGCGTTTAACAGAAGACCAAAATCTGAACCGGCTTCAGCTCCCAAACTCTATATTATGCACAGCACTCCACCATAATAATAATCTCTGACCAGTTCTGAAGTAAAGGACAAAGTAAAACCATTGTCAGCAAGTAAAACAATAGCTTGGGATGCTGTACCTGTGATCAGAAGGTTTCTGGTTCAAGTCCCACAGTCAGCCGAGTGATTTCACTACTGACTCCTTGAGCGAGGCCCTTAACCCCCAATAGTTTCCCGGACCGGCTGACTCTGCTTTATCAAAAATGTATCACTTTGTGTAAAATGTATCACTTTCTACTAAATAAATAAACTGTAAATGACCTTTGATGTAGACGGCACTGGTGAATTGAGTTAGAGTGCAAAGGCCTGTGTAACCGCTGCCAAAAGTTCAGGATGGCCACCGCGGAATCTGCTGCGCTGAGATACTGGTTTAGGAGGTCCTGGGGGCTCCTACCCAGGCGTAACGTGAAGATGACTGGGTCTGGACTTTCATGACTGTGTTGAATCCAGGCACCAGTGCAGAACTGCAACTGCTGTGGGGAAGAAAGGGGTTTGCGCCCATGATAACTGCAACAATGCGACACTTGGACTTTTTACTGCATTTTGGCCTAAAAAAGGTGATTGGACACTATTTAAAAACAGACAGTTCAAGGCCCACGTGAATGATAAAGAAGTCCAGCTGAAAAAAAGCCGATGTAGATGTATAACAATAAAAATATAACTTTTAATAATTACCATGATTATCCCATCCATTCATGTTCCAAAACCACTTTTCCTGTGATTATTATAATGAATTTTTTATATTCTCAGTCTAGAAAACTAGATGCCTTATGACTGAGCAAAACTGTGTATTAATTCTTATTAAAATATATTTAATAAAACCAACAATAAGAGGCCACTGTCGCGAAGGAGCAGTAAAGGCTGCGATGACTGAGCACTGCGGGTGGTGCTGTTGTGTCCATCTTGCCCCAGCCCTGCGTGAGCGCTCTCCATGCACCTGGCCCGGCGCTCGGCATTCCACCCACAGCAGAGACGTATCTTCCCTGCGGATCCCTCTAAATTGCCCGTAATGTCTGACTGCGTATACTTCTGTGTGAGTTCCCAGTGATAAACTGGCCTCCCACTCGAGGTGCGGCCTGCCTTTCCCACATCACTGAGTTACTTATAAAGGAGGAATTGTATTTTTACTAGGCTATCAAGGTGGCTAAAGGTGTTTGCCTCACCACCCCTCCTCCTCACTGAGTCCAATTTAAAGCCTTTCACACAAGTTCACATTTATTTATTTATCTAATACTTTTAGCCAAAGCAACATACAATTGAGAAACAAGGTCAGCCACTTCCTGGAGCAAGTGGAGTTAAGGGCCTTGCTCAAGGGCCCACCAGTGACATCACTTGGCTGACCAAACGGTTTTGAACCAACAACCTTCTGACCACTAACCTCCACATCTCAGCCCGAGGTTTCCTTTGGGCACCCCAGTTTACTATCATAGTTCTAAGGCAGAATTCGGTAATTTGTGTCTCCAGTGTGTTGTGATGGACTGGAACCAGTTCCAAGCCCTCCACGACCCTCTACTAATAATTGGTTAACGGAAATATGTCATGTTAGATTATCTATGTATAAGAATTTCCTGTTTCATACTGCCGAAATTACACTGTAGGTCGTTCTGTGGAAATATGTTCATTCGTGACTCTCCTTTATAATTTCCCTCAATTTGCCTGTTCCAGATAATTAAAACTCAAAACTCCCGTCACAGCTGATGGACTGCACGCACCACCCGAAATATACACCGCTGTCACACGCCCGGCCCCCCCAGTGCCACGTGTGGGGAAAGCTACCACTTGACACAAAGGGGACGCCAGGCAGAAACAGGTGCTTGGGTCACGTGACGTGAGTCTTCCAGAGGCGGTAGGGTGGAAAACATCCCTCACCACCAATTAAACCTGGGGTGGAACATCTCTCTGGCGAGGACGCGGCCAGACGTGGGATGAGTGATCGCCATCCGCCGCCCACCTCTGCCGTCCGCCGAGAATGCTATATTAAGAGAGTAAATCTGGGATGTAGTCAGGAGCATCCGTGAAGTCGCGAACACATCTAAACAGCTCTGTGACGAACCGTGAGTCTTTTTCGAAAACATACAGCTCCGCCACAAGGACAATGGGACCTGTTTCATGCTTTAACCTTTGCGTTTAATAAAGAATATACAACAATGCAAACCCTGCATGATTTATCTATCTTGAATGGTGGGCGGGACAGCCAGGGCAGCTGGCCCAAGGACCAGCCCCTCCCCCACTCCGACCTCCAACGACAGCCAATCTACTGATCGTATGCAAAACACATATTTGAAACAAAGTCAACCATATTACACAATTTTATGACATTCTACTACTATATCTCTCATTTTATGCATTTTCAATCTCATTATGGTGGGGGTCATAACACAAAAAAAAACATTTGGTACAATACTTAAAACAATTTTTTTTATATAATATTTTGTAATGTTCTGCAGTGAAACTGTTGTCAAGGCATGTATTTAATGAAAATTCAGACCCTAGGTGTGAATTTGGAAGGGGGGGGGGGGCATGGTCCATTTTTGCCCCAATGTACAATTGTTCCGCCACTGATTTATCAGATGATCTTTTCATGTTCTATGAAAATGACCACACCTGTATTTTGCCTGTGCAGAACATGTCAACCAACGTCCAAAGCTCAGTGCCTTCAGAACAAACTGGTCCAAATTACTCCTTGAATGACTACGGGATGTCTTTTGGTGGCAAAACTGAACAGAAACTCAAATGCATCTTTCCAGATAGTAATCATAATAATAAAAGCTATTTATGCTGTAACGTGGGCATGTGAGGTGCCTTTGGTCTCTTGTATCGAGTTTGGCCGAGTCAGAATAATCAGAACCTTAACACCCACATTGTTTGTGCCTGTTAATTATCATCATCGCTCAACCGGGTACATTGTGTGTTAATGAACCGGCCGATGGACTTCGCATGGCTTTGTGCGTGTTTTTATTGATTAGTGTCACGTGACCCGTCTGTAATTCAAAACGTCATTCCGTGCCTCCCTTAACTGGCGCGCTTTCATAGTGAATAATAAGTCTGTGCTCTTTGAAAAGCGTATATTTAACGGGCAAACTACATTGTTGCTTTAGGCTGTCAGGCTTCACCTGCAAGTAACAGACACTACATTTGCACAAATGCGCTGAGAAGCAAGAACGATTTTGCATTGCGGGGAGCAGGATAATAATGCCCATAAACCTGGAGGTGGAATTACGGCCGGGTATCACTCAGCAGCGGGGATCTGTCATTTAGGAGGCATAATGGCCCCCTGCATTGTGTCATCGCTTCACTCTCTTCACTCCAACATTTAATTCCCTCCCAGTGCTCATACCGTGATGGGGGAGACTAATGTCTGCTCTCGCTGCCGGATTCTGTAGCTGCTGCCTTTTCCTCCCTGCGATCCCGTACGTCTCCCCCCTCTCTCCCCCCCAGTCTGAACACGCTCCAAAAGCCGGTGTCTATTAACGCCTCTTTTTGCCTTTAAGTTCCATTTAATTACCGCTTAGCTGTACATTAAAAAGCAAGGGAAGGGAAATTGGGGAGCAAATGACACCATCAAAGTGTAATGTCTGCAAGCTGCCGCCCGGCTCACCTATCGGTGCCTTAATGACCGGCTGGGAATCTAATGCGGATAAAAAGTCTCGAAATGAAACAGAGAGGGGATTATTATTTATGTTCATAAATTTTTCATCGATTTTCGCTTAAATGCCAGACAGTGAACCGGATTTAAAAGTTTTTTTTTAAATTATCGTTCGAAGTGTCATTCTCGGTTTGCGATATCACACCACAAAGCTCTTCTAGCGCTGCCCCAGCTGTTGATTTAACTTGTTGATTTAGCAGCAAATGTGGCCTTGGGTAGTTAGATAACGTTTTTCTCCAACCGGGATAAAAGTATGCTTTAATCTGGCTGCAGCGAGATTTTCAATTCTAGACAAGTCTGCACACACATGCACATGTATTTACGTTAATTATTACCTATAGCCCGTAGGGTTTGCAAACTACCCCAACGCTTTTGATGTAGATAATTTTAGGGTTACAATGGAATAATATAGACTTGCCGGAAGATTTCTTGTGTGAATGTGACTAGCGTCACGCCAGATGCGTGAGAGTTGGCAACCCTGCACTATGGAAAAAAAAGTTCCAGAAGATAGATGCAAGCAGTTATCGCTCACAATCTTGCGAAGTAGGACGTGTGAAAGTTGTCGCACATCTATCGTTCTCGTTGAGGTTTGGAGTAGGGCAGTCGGGCTGCTTGTGACCCAGGAATATTTCTGCCAACTGGAGCGTTCTCGCTCCCAGAGCTGTTTAAGAACTGGAAATCCCGCCGACGTCGCTTCTCAGTACGACTCGTGTTGAGCTCCCTGGCTTAAATAAGGCACCGAGCGGCTCGCACAGCTTTAAACACGCTCAGATTGTTCCGGCATGCAGACTTCTGGGCGCTGCTGTAACATCACCATTAGTTGGTGACGCAGAGGTCCAATGCTTAGCGCTGTAGCATCACACCTCCTGGGGCTGGTGTTTTGAAACCTGTCCCCCGTGTGTGGAGTTTACATGTTCTACATGTATTTGCATGAGTTGTCTTCCATAAAACCATGTTGTTGGGTAAACTATGCTTTGACTAACTAGCATACCCTCCAGGGGGTGATAACCAGTGCGTCCCGGGATTGGTTTCAGACTGGCACACAGGGTGCCTGCAGCTCGTGGCAGTTTTACTCACACAAAAATGTGCTGAGGGCAGAAAGAAAAATGATTGGTTAGGAGAGATAACAAATCAGATTGCAGAGGTGATGGGTTCAAGCAACTAGAGGAGGTGGGACCAAGACATTTGACTGGTTGGTCCCGCCTCTTCTATTTGCTTGGACCCAACTCCTCTACAATCTGATTGGTTATCTCTCTGAACCAGTCATTTTCATTCTTCTCTCAGAACAGTTTTGTGTAAGTAAATGTGTATGCATACCTGCACTGAATAAGAAGTTATGAAAGATATGTGATATTTGTGCGGTATATTATTAATATTTAGCCCCATAAATAAACCATATTCTTTTTATATTACTCCACATAGAACTAGTTTTGGTTTTAACTGGATTAGTACTACAGCTATCAGACACAACTGAGACATTTTCAGGAGACTTGGCTACAGCTTGAAAATCTTATATGGAAAAAAAATCCTTTAAAGAATCCTTTACAGCGCGGTACTGAATAAAAGTTCTATTCACGGTACAGCAGCCCTGGTGGAACCATACAGTATCCGTCAGGAATCACAAATTGGGTTTCGCAGTTCCCAGAGAATTTAAAGGGGCATTTGTGTGTGTTTTTTTTTGGTTGCAAGCTCTGCCTTTTGGTGGGAGCCAGTGATGTGTTGTTTTTGATTGGTCGTGTCTACCTCAGGGGGAAAACGCCTGTGAGAATGGTGCTTTGAAAACAAAACAGTGCGTCTTATCAGGTGTCAAACAGAAAATTAGCAGAGGTGGCATGCTGGCCTAGAGGGCACAGTACTATTGTAAAGGGCTTCATTTTCACTCCCCAGGTCAGTATAAGTCAATATAAATAACTTTCTTTATCCTGCCCCCCATGTCTGCCTGACCCTCCTGTCTCCTCCCTCATGTAACCCAATGGGCCACACCAGACACTTGTTGCCCCATATCAGTTTATGTATTTAAGTACCTGTTTGTCTCATCCTTGCTAGTTCAGTCATTAATGTCGCTCCGTCTGCAAGCCTCTGTCTTTCCAACGTCTAGCCTTCTCGTTTTGATCTCGCCTGGTCTTGTTTATTTACAGCCCGTTTGTTTAGTTTTGTTCCAGTAAAACCTCTTTTGTTTTGCCCAAAACGCCTGCCCTCCAGTCTTTCGTCCGGCAAGACGTGACACTTATCGTTCATAAACCACATATTTGCAAGATCACTGTGAAGCTGGAAACGAGGTCAGATAAAAGTCCATTAAGGTCCCAATTGTCTCATAAATGGGGGGAACAGAAGTAGAATTAAGTGGGAAATAATCCCATGTCCGCAACAACAGCAGTGAAGGAGTTTGTCGGCTGCATTGGGCTGCCCGGCACAGATACGTTTGTTTGCTTTGTGGAGACGCATTAGCGGATGTGATGCAGGCCTGGTGACAGCATCGGAAAGACAAAGGAAAACAAACAGGCGAAAATAGATGCAATGACTCTGGCTGGGAATAAAAAGCTAGAGAATTAGCACATTAGTCCGGGGCTTGGAGCCAGAGATCACTACACCGTGAAGTGCACGGTCACCCTCCTCCCAATGGATAAACCAGCTTCCAAGTGCTTCCGTCAGAACCCTTTTTCACTGTCATGCATGTCTGTGTGCTACTGAGAGATAAGGGCAATGAAAGAAGCAGTTCTGCTGGGACAGCAAGGACAGCTTACTGGTTACTGGTGTTCTGTGTTGGTGATGGACAAGGACGAGAAGGCTTCGGCTAGATCACGGTTCCTCAGCTTTCATTCCACCATATGCTGTCTTCTTCTCCTATTCAGACGACGTCACCTATATAAATATATATAATTAAAACCATGGCGTGGGGTTTTAAGCTTGCAAAGTTTGTCCTCCTGTGCCATTTATCGTGCATCTTCTGGCCTAAACGCATTTCTAGGGCTAAATCGTTACATCGGAATCAGGTGACGGATTATTATGCTAATTACAATATTGCCAGTGGAAAATGCCTTGCATGGGTTTTGGCCAGCAGGTGAACAAAGATAAATAAGATTGGCCATGACTGGCAAGGTGGTATCTCAGCCTTCTACTACTGGCAATACGCACCAAGAAAAGCGCCGTACCCAAGCTGTACCCAAGCCGTACCCACACTGACGTGGCCCTACTTACTAGCAGGATCGAAAGTGTGACCAAACCGAGCCACCATCTGATTGGTCGGAATGCACATAGATAGATCTTAATGTAAAAGCATATATTCTATATATTATTCATCATTATTAGTGCCACACATTGCAATTAATTCATGAATTTAGGCCACAAACAGCCAAATGGACACAAGTCAAAGCCAGGAAATACTTTTCCCACAACAAGTGTTTAATGATGTTATCAAGGACATTCATCCTTGATAACATCACTCGAAAAAAGCCAATAAACTGATTCCAACTGAGCTTCCTCTTCTAAGATACAGAACAGAAATGAAACGGAATTAATGGTGTAAAAGAATCATATTGCTATAATCTTTGCACTGGATCATAAACTGCTCAGCAGATTGTGTGAAGCGACGTTTTTCCAAAAGGAGGTAGTGGGTAGTAATTCTCATTTGTCGAATAACTGCAGCAGTCAGTGTGGTGACGCTCATTAAGGAAGAGTGGCGGGGGAAGCTGTCAAATCGCTTATTGATTTGTGAATCCAACAGGGTCCCACCTGCATCTAACTCAATCCCAGCAGATTTGACTGGTACTAGGGTAACGTGAATCGGAGTCCAGCAGACGCTGCTCTGTCCCCCCTTGGCAGTGTGATGCACCGGCACTCTGGGGCGCTGGGGCACCAGGGACCCCAGGGAGCACGTGGTGCTTAGAGCAGCTTGCTGAAAGGCATTCTGGGAGCTCCGCACAGATGCTCTCCCCATAGCCGGTTCTCCCGCTGCGCTTCCAAGCAGCTGGGTCTGTGACATGCATCTGTGTATTTATAGAGAAGAGAACTTCGAATGCATAAGCACAATTATTTCCTATAAATGTGCAGTTGGTAATAGTTCGACTTTCAGCGCTGCGGTCCGAGGGTGCAGCTTTTTGGGGGGGGGG
>JAODJX010000043.1:4738916-4748963 GCA_026776945.1 Isichthys henryi
CTCCCTGCTGAGACTGCTGCCCCCGCGACCTGACCTCGGATTAAGCGGGAGATGATGGATGGATGGATGGATGGATGAAAAACCAGGTATTTTCCATGGAGAACCAGCAACATGTCACGCTGTGATACATTAAAAATGATTCTTCCAGCACACAGGGAGCTATTCTGGCATGCAGAGCTACACTGGAGGATCTGCTAATACCCCAAACACTGGATAGACGGGTTCAGTGAATGAGAAGGCGGCCATGTGCAGAAGCATTAGCATTAGTCCCTTAGAGGCAACTCTATAGAAGGACAGAGTAGCAACCTCCCAGTCCAGATCCACTCATACTCTGCAGGTATCTAGGGGTTTTACCGGTATGGGCGTCAGTTTATTATCATAACAGACCCAGCAACTATCAGGATGACAGAACAGATATAATGTCTTACACTGTCCACTGTGGTCCACACTATAGGAGATGTAGAATGACATAGTACTGCTAGTACTGCTGTATTCATATATTGTTACGTGTTCTTCACATACACGCAAAGGAATCAGTAGCCGTGTCAGACATACACTCTCTACTCGATCACTGCAAACTGCTTTTTAATAGACTGCTTTTTAATTACATTAAAGGGCCAGTTACCTTGAGACTGTTTAATGTGCAGAAGTATTTTTTTTAAATAAAACTCTGAGCAGCGCTGTGGCTCAGTGATTAGCACTACAGCCAACTATCTAAGGTTTCGGGTTCGGTTCTTGCCCTGGATATATGTGTATGTACGTGTATTATGTGGGATTTGAACTAGCGATGCACCGATAAGGAACTTTCTGGCTGATACCGATATCCGATCATTTCGAAAACTGACACCGACTGTTTGTGAGGTTCTGCTTAAGTAAGCTTAAAGAGACATTCCACCCCAATAAATTAAAAAAGTATTTCATTTTGTCAAGAAAACACCAATTCTACCATACAACAACAACCCAACAGCGCAATATTTTATAACTGTATACATCCATCCATCCATCCATTTTCCAAACCGCTTATCCTTACTGGGTCGCGGGGAACTGTATACATCATATATTTATAACCAGGGCTGGCTAAGTTACTTTTAAAACCCCGTACAGTTACAGTACTAGTTACCTGTTGAAAAAATGTAATCCGTAAGTCATGTAAGTTTCTCAAAATAAAAGCAATGTAACTAATCACTTTTAGTTACTTTTGGATTGCATCAATATCAACTAAAGACTACAGCAAAGAATGAATTTAAAAGCTTTTTATTAGGCAACAGAACAATATATTTCTGTACTCCAAGGCTTAACGCCTACGACCGAATCAGTTATATACTCCAGTATAACCGCACTCCTTCTTGCATGTTATTGCTTTTACACAACAGTTCAAGTAGCATTTATAATGTAATATTATATTTATTCTAATATCGCCGGTGGCAGCAGTGAAACAGCTAGCCAGCTTATTAGCGGAATAACTATATATGCATTTTAAATTAAAACCATGCCGCAGGTCTAATAAATAGAATATTGTGGCGCTCCAGTGACTACAGAGATCATGTTCAGTGTCTAGTAGACTCTTTTATTGCGCGATCCTTAAAAGGAAAGGGGTAACAGTGAGTGAGAGTATAAACTCACTTATACACAGACCGGGTGCCTTTACAGAGACAAAAGTGGAAAAAAGTCAATAAAGATATAGCGCAAGAAGACATACTTTGAAAATTTTTTTTTCGATACGACAGATTATAAAAACTTAAAATCCGAAACAGATCAAAATAAGTCCCAGCACAAGGGAATACATATGAACCATTACTCTCACTTCCATATACGTTCAGTTTTGAAATAGGTGGAAACCCGGGCAGGTTTTTAAAAGGCAGCGGCTCTGCGCTGGTGGTGATGAGGCAGATGTAACGGTTTTTAGATACACCTGTAAAGCGGAGTGATACAGCTGATTTGAAATGTCCGAGTGCGGATGGACTCTGATGACTAAACTCATAGGACGCCTCTTATCCAATCAGATTCTTTGTTTCTCAGAAACTCTACACCACTTCACTGTCTCCCGGTGAGATTTGTTGGGCTGAAGTAAGATCTGTCACATTTACTCGATTACACTTGATTACTCGATTATAGAAAATTATCAATTAAAATTTCCTTCTCGATTACAGACAGCGTACGTGTAAATAAAGAGCAATAAGGGTCACAATTTTAAATGGAATTATCAGTCGTAAATATCGGCTCATTTTTAACCATTGGCTGATGGCTGATTGTTGCTGTATCTGCCAATATTAATAGCTGGCCGACACAGTCGGTGAATCTTTAATTTAAACGATGTCCAGATGAGGTTATGCTTTTCAAATGACACTTGAATTCCTGATCCCATGAGTGAAATCCTTTTTTCCTGTATTGCCATCACCAATACCCCAAATCGTAGGACTACCAATCCTTTCAGATAAGCTTTTATAATAGTAATTTAAAATAATTATGTATGAATCAGGGGCAGCATTGTGGTGCAGTGGTTAGCACTGCTCCCTCACACCTCTGGGACCCGGGTTCGAGTTTCCGCCTGGGTCACACGTGTGCGGAGTTTGCATGTTCTCCCCATGTCGTCGTGGGGTTTCCTCCGGGTACTCCGGTTTCCCCCCACAGTCCAAAAACATGCTGAGGCTAATTGGAGTTACTAAATTGGCCATAGGTGTGCATGCGTGAGTGAATGATGTGTGTGTGTGTGCCCTGCGATGGGCTGGCCCCCCATCCTAGGTTGTTCCCTGTCTTGTGCCCATTGGTTCCGGGATAGGCTCCGGATCCCCAGCGACCCAGTAGGATAAGCGGTTTGGAAAATGGATGGATGGATGTTTATAATGCTTTATGAATGCATTATAATGCATTATGAATGTGTTTATAAATGACTAAAAACATGGCCTTAAGTAAAGTGTTACAGAAAATTTTCCATTCAGTTTGTCACTCCAGTAACGTCTGAGAAGAATAATACGATGACAGATAATTCACAAATTTAAAATCAAGATGTATGGTGTTTCACTTTTAAAATTAAAACGTGAACCAAAATGGTCTTTTTAGAAGAAAAAGGTGTTTATGTCGTGGACAGGTCTAACTAGAGAAGATGACTAGGTCATTATTCACAAGACAAATAAAGACAAGATAAATCAACGTAAGTGTCTTACTGCTAAATTGAATTTCTTAAAATGAGACATCTGTCATTATTTGACTGCTGTTTATATACTTTTTCACTCACACACACACACCTAGCTAGGATCAGATAGGACCCACTTTTGCCTCCAGAACCATTTACAGGGTGGACAAGGTATTCACCCTCTTGTTAGCTGTAATGAGTCTGGCAGTTCCACTCCATTCTCATTACCAGAATGTTTTTACCTGCATAACTGTCGCTGACTGGATGTTTACTGCTTATCGCACCTTCCTCTGTAAACTCTAGACACTATTGTGTAAAAATCTCAATGTGGTGGCTTTTTCCGAGCCGCTGAGATCAACATGTCTGGCACCAGCTATCACACCGAATTCAACATCACTTTGATCGAGCATCTCAGCCATTCCAATGCTTAGCCAAATGGGAGGTGAACCTCCTGGCCGTGTGTGTGTGCTGTGTGCGTTCAGCGGCAGCCACAAGTGTCTGGCTGAGGTGGAGGGGCAGGAGTTTGGGCGAGAAGGAGAACCATTGCATTAACAAGCAGATGTACCTAATAGTGGTCAATGAGAACTACAGCTCTGGAAAAAAATTCAGAGACCATAGCAAAGTTTTCAGTTTCACTCATTTCTCAATATATGGGTATGAGCCTGTGTCAAATATATTTATAACTGCAGCCTGGTTCTTCCCTGTTTCTCATTAATGAAGGACTTCTTTGTTACTTTATAGGTTTCAGTCCTGTTTCCATGAGCCTGTTACGAACTGTCCTAGCAGAGCATTTCACACCACTTAATGTTTCCCTTTCGTTTTGAAATGTCACTTGAGGTCATCCTCCGATTTATGAGGCACCGCCTGTACCTGGCTGGTTTTTGGTCATCGCCAGTGTCTCCTGCTTCACCTTGTTCTTGTGTGCTGCTGCCTTAGAAGTTTTGAGTCTGGAAGCAGCCTCTGCCTCGCAGTGTAACCTTCTGCCAGCAGAACCAGGAATAAACCAGGATTTATAAATGAATATTTGTTTAAAACAGAGTGGTCTCATTTTTTTTCCAGAGCTGTTTATGTACACATAATATATACACTACATGTATAATATATATGTGTGTATGAGATGTATATGTATAGCTGTGATCCTGTAACTCTTTCTAACATCACCCCTGTTTATCCATTTGCCTTTTATTCCATCCCGTGTTGCTTCTGACCGTAGGTACAAAGTCAAGTGTTAAAAGTTAAGGCTGGCTAGAGGAGGCCAGCATCAAACCTATAACCAGAGGGACAACAGTCTCTGAGCTATATGTTCAACACACTGAGCTATGTGGTGATCCAGGGGGCAAAGGAAACACGTAAGGGTTGAAGGACTATACAACGGAGAGGGGGACAAACAGAATGACCAGCACTGCCTGCTGGCCAAACGGGGAACGGTCACAGAGTGTGGGGTCAGACATATATGTTTGTCTTGAATTATGTTGCATCGTTATACCTGGGCATGTCCACCAATACAAATTCCTTGTATGTTTAACATATTCGGCTAATAATGATCTTTCTGTTTGTGATTTGTTGCCTAATGCATTCTGGGAGAATATTAACTAAATGTTCTGTGTGTGTTTTAGTGTTTTTACTAGGGGCGATTTTACTCCCTTGTTTGTGTGAGAACATGGTTAACATGTCTGAGCACTGAACTCACGTCCATAACTACATGTCTGAAACACAAGCCAGTACAAATACTCTGTATCCCGCAGTAAAAAACATCCATCCATTCTGCTGGTAACTGCTCATCACGATCGGGGTCAGCAGAAACACAAAACCGAGCCAAAATGAGCTACTGAGCCGTTTCATTCCCGGGGAGGCCTTCCGAGCCCCCAAGGTCGCATCGGCCAAGGTGCTGTGCGCTAAATTACACATTGATTTTACGGGGAGAAGGAAAAACATGGCGCAAGCAAAGATGTTTCGCATCGAGGGTTTTCTCATTGAGCTGAGACATGACGACGTAGAACACTTTATTGCGGGAATCCATTTCCGCCACATTTGCGCCTTTGCGCTGCCGTAGGAGCAAGGCGGGAAACACCTGCATGCTTGTTGTTGTCACGGTCCAGCATCGCTTCCCCGTAGCCCATTTCCAGGGTGTCGGTACAGAATCTTCAACCTGATATATAGCCTGCTTTTTCTGTCCTCCATTTCTCCCCCCTGTACAAAACAAAGTCTCCGTGGCGACGGGCAGGCGTTTTGGCTAAGTGACAGATGGGCACATCATAGAAAGTCTGTCTGTGTTATCCAATCCAGTACTTCGAGCTTACCCCATTCATGAATAATTAATGGGTCTACCACTCTTGGAGAGGTACTCGGAAATCTCCCCATTGAGAAAAGATCCATTTCTGTTTACTTTTTTTTTTATGGGAAAGACAGAAATGATTTGCATTTAGAAGATGGCGCTTATGCATTTATTCATTTATTTGTTTGGAAAGTGGACGCTTCGTTAATGAAAGAGGCACGGCGTCAGCCTTAATTCATCTAAATTGGTGCCATTTATCGTTATTTACTTAGCGAGGACGTGGTCTTAACCCTGCGAGCAAGCCCAGACTTCCACTTACCTCTATAAAAGTGCAACGATTTTGTGATTACTTCAAGTTAAGTTTCTTGTCAGAATCCTCTCCTCTCAGCGACACCGTCTCCCATTTAACGCCCCTAGTGGTGGGTGTTGGAATTACTTGCAAAACAGACATGTATCAGAAATAGGAGGCAGCCGCTCTGGTTCATGCTGGTGCTCCTCTCGTTTGACTGGCAGAGCAAAGGTTGTGTGCCAGGTCATGACTGATATCTCTGTAGTGCTACAATGAGTCTGCTTTTACACTGCAGTGATTTCTATTGGAGGTGACGCGTTGGTGCAGTGGTGTCACCTCTGGGACCCGGGTTCGAGTCTCCGCCATGGCCCCATGTGTGTGGAGTTTGCATGTTCCCCCTTGTGTCGTTGTCGGGTTTCCTCCGGGTACTCCGGTTTCCCCCGACAGTCCAAAAACATGCTGAGGCTGATAGGAGTTGCCAAATTGTCCATACGTGTGGGTTCGAGTGTGCGCCCTGTACATCCTGGGTTCTTCCTTGGTTTGCACCTGAATATATATCAGTATCAGCTACCAATACAATATATGCAGCTATGACTGAAAATACAATATCCTTACTGGAAAACAACGCATGTAATAAGCACAAATCCTGCAGTATGTCTTACGGAGGTTCAAGAATAACAGCTAATGCGAATCTCTATTGTAGAGTTTACCGCGGTATTAATTCCTTGATTTTTCTTCATCCTGGATGTACCTTTTTTGCATTGATACTAAGCTCATGTAGTCGAAAAAAAAGGACTTTTAAATATGCTGACAAAGGATAAACTGACCTTTAAAACAACAGATGCAAGTACAATCTTTTTTTTTTTTTTTTGCTAAAACTTTCTGCTCAATCAAGCGGTGGACACAAGGCACAACCTTGTTTATGCACAAATTTCAAATTTCCAAGCCCAGGCAAAACGGAAAAAATCCGATTCTCTGCCACACCAATCACAATTTTCTGAGGAACCATGGGGGCAGGAGGGGGGGCACAAAAATCACTGATGGGAACCATCTGTGACATGGTTCAGAGTCTGCGATGTAAAAAGGCAAGTTTTGGCACATGCAGCTTCCTGTCCATGTTAAAGGGGAGGTTTGTGCACGGCAGACATGTAACAGATGGAGGAACTAATTAAGGCCCATGTTTTATAAGGCACATTATTAACTCAGCTATAGAATCACGCAGCGTTTACTCATCACGCCCCCCCAACCCCCCACCCCGTAGTTTTCAGCTTATTCCTGCCTCAGCAATATCTGTAGTCACACTCTGCTTATTCAGCGGCGGATTTACCGCAGTGTGGTGGTCCGTCGATTCCGATTTCCCGGGTGGCTTAAGTCATCTCGCCCTCGCAGTCTCCCATATTATTATTGTTGTTATGATTATTATTAAATCACATAGGTGTACATGGGAGACACCAAAAGCTCCAAAAAATCTACTTATGCAAAGATTTACACATATTCATATACTTTTGAAAACCCAGTATTACAAGATATCCTAGAATCACGGTAAGTAACATTTATATCCCATGCTATGAGATATCTTTATTGAATACTGCATAACTTTATATACATTCTGCTGTATAATTTAGTTTTATCCATTAGAAAATGGATTATTTGCTTCATCTTCATATATGTTCATGTGTTTTTCATATCAAAATAATGCAAATCCACACCCTGTAATCTAAACCTGCTTGACATACAATCAAACCCAGTACATTAACGACCACACCACCTGCTGTTTCCCACACGCTCCTTCTGTGGTAACCATGGCAATACAATAAGGTCAAGGCTTCCTCCGAAAACTGCAGTCTCATTACAGAACTTGTTCCTTAAGACAGAGCTGGCTGGTCAGCAGGAAGCTGAAGCCAGGGTGAAATTAGCTGCCTGTTCCGCTTGCTGCACGTTTCCAGGGGAGCCCCTCTGTTCAGGCCAAAACTGTACAGCTCATCTAGAAGGTATCACCCTCCCGAATGACATAGGCAGTGGCCCTACTGAACCGTACTCCCTAACCAAGGCAAAACATCAAAAATCACCATCCCACCACTGTCTCAGAAGCCATTCACCATTCAGGAGTCAACACCACTGTCATACAGACATGGCGTTACGCCGCTTTGCTCTCAGAACATCTAGAGTCAGGTACCCATCAAGGGCAGAGTTTCACAGTGATCCTCGCTCATGCTGACTCCAACAACACCACCTCAATAAGGCACAGGAGGTGTCCCATAGCTGTGTTGACTCACATAGTGCTGGGCTGGCTTTCGAGGCGTCGGTCATTCCAAATGCACATGGAACCGACTGAGAACCCAGAAACCTTGCAGCTCTTGGCGCACTCAAATCAAACCGGGAGTCTGCCACTTACTATTATACCTTGTTCACATGCACTTCTAACGGTTTTTGGTAATGCTTTCCATTAACTGTACCTCCATAATGTATTTATTACATATTCATAGAACATTCAGTGCTCCTTCATAATGCATTCATAGAACATTCATAAGCCGCATGTAAGTATACCGTGACATCCTAACATACCTTAACAGCTTTAATATACATTAATAACAAACAATATATGATTATACAATTATAATGATTGTTATTATCATGTAATGTTTGTTATTAATGCATATTAAAGCTTTTACTTATAAATGTTCTATGAATGCATTATAAAGGCATTATGAAGGTTGGGTTAATGTAAAGTACTTCCCACTTTTCTTGCCTATTTTCAAAAGTCTCAGCTGTCTCAATATTTTAAGCCTGCCTTTAACAGTTGAAATCAACAAGAGATAATGGCTGTCACCTGGATTCACCTGCTCAGTCCAGGGGCCTGTATCACAAAGCAGGATTTCTTGCTTACCCAGATAATTAGTCAGATTTAAGGTACCGTATTTAAAATGGACTGTATCTTCATTTACTTACATTTAGCCCAGACTACCTTAAATTCGACACGTTATCCGACTAAGCAACAAATCCTGTTTTGCGATATAGGCCCCAGTTCAAGTTAAGAGCAAACATCCTTAATATATTTAAATTCTGTGTACAGGTGTCCCCCCGTTTTGTCAATGTTTACTTTATGCCACTTCACTTTTACAAAAGACCTATATTAGCACCTGATTTTGCTAACGAAAGAAATCCGAAGAGGATTTTCATTTTCACAAAAAAGGAGCCAATTATAAGAACATTTCGGTTACTCACCACATTGATGACGGTGGTCCCATAAGATTATAACATTATAGCGATGTTGTAGCCATCTCAACATCATATTGCAATGCTTTACTCATGTATTTGTGGTGATGGTGGTGTAAACGTGTAAAGGTACAGAATATACAATTATGTACAGTACATAATACCTTACACCATATAGTTTAGGTGTGTAGTAGGCTGTACCTTCTAGATTTGCGTAAGTACACTCTATGATGTTCACAAAATGGTGAAATCGCCTAACCACTCATTTCTTAGAACGTGTCCCTGTCGTTAAGCGTTGCATTGATTCCAGTAAGTGAAATTACACTGTACATGCATTATTTATACTTTATATAGGTTGCTTATTAATGATATCATTCCTGATTTTACTATACTGTATGTCAGCGTAATTGTGGGGTTAATCTGTTTTGGTAGGTTATCTTTTTGGGTCTGAGAACACTCCATTTTTTTTTTCAAAAAAATTAAGGTTAAATGCATCTTTGCTTTACACCATTTTGGATGTTTCATAGCAAAGTTCTGTGGAACCTGTGTGTGGATTATTCATCATACTGAGCGTCAGGAATTCAAACCAGCTGACGCGAGACCGAAACTGTGCAGCTCATTTACACTGCAGAATTATCCAGTAGCATCGGGTTGATTAATTGTGAAGATGGTAGTCAAAAAACTTCTCACAGTGTCCTGAGAAACTAATATCATTCCCCATCCATTTGCTGAGACCCAAGACGAGGTCACCAACCATGGCAGCTATCAAGAAAAAACAACAGTTCCCTGGTGAGATTAAGGAGTCTGGTTTGCTGAGAAATAATAAGCATTGGTGTTGGTTATCAGAGAGAAACACTGCAGACCCAACATACCCCCCCTGTGATGAGTTATTATGTGAATGCGACCATCTTTGTCCTGTAGACTAACAAAGTCTCACAGGTCCTTTGTGGTGGACTCTTGGGTGTCTGATTTTTATACTTGTTAGTGCCATTTTGGAAAAAAAAGAAAACACATTATCATACCCCCCCCATTCTCATTAATTTCCAACTTTCCCAGAGCACCAACCCCATGCCCCCACCCCCAAAGATTTTATCTAGCATAAATTTTTTTTTTCCTGCTGATGGTTGGTTGGCC
>JAODJX010000043.1:4749979-4760140 GCA_026776945.1 Isichthys henryi
CCCCCCCCCCCCCCCCCCCCCCCCCCCCCCCCCCCCCCCCCCCCCGCCCCCCCGCGCCCGCGGGCGGGGCCCCGGGGCCCCCCCCCGGGGGCGGCCGGCCGCCGCGCCCCCCCCCCACAGCAGAGCACCCTGAGTTTCAGTGCAGTTCCTGCGCCCTCATTGCCATGCTACCTGCGAATGATCGTTTTTACATAATGCTCCGGTGCTATTAAATCTGCATTCAGCTGCTTCCAGGAAGGTGCATCATTATCGACGTGCTTATCCGATCTTTTACAAGGCTTTCCAGGACCTGCTGTTACGGCCTTGTTGATGGAGATAAACCACTTCTAGTTCATACTCAAGCCACGTACGGCGAATGCTAAACTAGCATGTTGCTTGAAGACTATGTAAAAAAGAAAAAAAAAAAACTGTCGTCTGTGTTGCAAGGCCAGAGATTATAACTAGATTTCTGAAATGATACTTGTAAGGTCCCGAGTCTTTACTTAGGAAGAATTAGTTTTGAATCAGTTGTTACATAATAACACTTATTTTTAAGTTCAAGTGATACGACAACATTGTATAGAGAATCGCTGCTGCGGGTTTCCTAGACTACAGGCACAATCGTTACTTTGAAACGTGCAGTAGATGGAACGAGGGTCATGTGATGTGACTGCGTTATGGAAAATGACTGTGTACCAGTGCTGTGACCGCCAGCCAGTCTACCTCTGTAGGGCTGCTGGGAACCAAACTCGGAATGCTTTTGTGTCGAACAGCAGACCACATTCAAGTACTTTAATGGTACAATTATAGTCAAACTCCAGGACGCAGGGATCCGGACCAGGCAGGTAAAACAGAGTTTAAAAAAATATATACAGAAAGCAGGGGACATTTTTACTGGTCCAGATGGTATTAAGATCAAAAGGAACAAAGAAAATTTGGGAGGGACATAGTGAGGCTGTGACCTTTTCCCGAATATATTAAGGAGAAACTGAAGTTTTGTT
Organism: Isichthys henryi; assembly: GCA_026776945.1. Lineage (NCBI taxonomy): Eukaryota > Metazoa > Chordata > Actinopteri > Osteoglossiformes > Mormyridae > Isichthys > Isichthys henryi. The sequence goes on from JAODJX010000043.1 coordinate 4,750,960, forward strand.
GGAAGGGGGCATCTAGTTCGGGTGTGAAAAATCATGCTTCTCTCTTTAAGTTTCAGACACCATAAATGCATTGTTAAAAGCTACTGTGAATAGTGCCTGAGTCACTGTCTGGGTCAGTTGCTGGGTGTGCAGCACAGAAATGGTAAAAATCCTGGCTGTACGTGGGGGTGGAACAGGGTTTGACAAGCCGCTCGATGCCCGTGAAGAGACTCACAGGTGCTGCTGTGCATTAGGGGAGCAGGCGGAAAGAACGGATCGCTTTAGGGACCGATGCGCTTTTCTGGGATCCTTTAACAAAAACCCGCAACCAGCGGCAGTTGATAAAATAAAAGACAGACTTTAATAGTCTTCACAGGAAGTGGGACGTTGAAGAAGAACACAGCTGTTTATTCTTCTCAGAAATCGCTAAATACTTATCAATATGTATGGGTAAAATGTGCATAAATATCTCAAGAGAAGAACAGGACATGAGGCGAGGACCAAGCCCATTGCAGAGGACATGCTCAATCCAATTGGGACTTGAACCTACATCCCCAGGCTGCAGTACTACGCAGATCAATCTGATCATAAATGACATGTATGCAAAACCACGTCGGCATCGAAATGGAAAACGTGCTCATGTTTGCTCAGGCCTGAGGACAAACAGTAAGCCTCCTTCCTCGTGGCCAAAGGGCTTCATTCACAGTCACAGATGTCTCCCCTATTTCTCCATGGGAGTGAGATCAGCCATAAAAAAACGTACGTAATTTGCACGAGTCAGGGCAATAAAAATAACTGACGGTAAACATTTAAAAAATTAAATGCAATTAAACGTCCATTTAAATAAGCTACAAGTACAAGATTTTATATCTTTGATATCTTTTATATTAGCGATAAAAATGCATTATATTAATACACAGATGCAAAATTAAGATAATGCATTAGAAATTCACATTGCTTGACACTGCCGAACAAAGTAACGTTAAACAAACAAATGACATGCTTTTAAATAAACAAATGATTGTTCTGGCGAGATAGTGTGTAATGTGTCATTATAAAAGGCTAATTAAAGAAGTTTCCTGGGGAGAGCGTAAAACTCTCTATCAGGTGTGTGCTCTTCCAGAGACTCCTCTGGCACTCTGAGTGAGTCACAAACAGACGTGCGTGTTAGGGGCCGGTAGAAGGGGAACTGACGCAACCACGGCTGAGAGTTACGTGGGCTGTGGCTCGTCAAAGGGATCCTGTGTAGACGGAGACAGGGGAAACGGTGTCTACTGAAGACGTGTGGCTATGGGAAGCGATTAGACTCACGCGGCAAGCCCCTGACATGACCGAGATGTCTACAGGAAATGACACGCATCCAGAACAGCGCTGATGGAATTTTCTCCCCATGTCGCCGTGGGGTTTCCTCCGGATACTCCGGTTTGCCCCCCACTGCCCAGAAACATGCTGGGGAGTTGCCACCTAGTCCATAGTGTGAGTGTGCCCTGCGATGGGTTGGTGCCCCATCCTGGGTTATACCCTTTTGACCCAAAACTGCTATGGATGGGCTCCAGTCACCCCACGACCTTGTGCAGGATTAAGCAGGTCCTGAAAATGGATGGATGAATGGATGAACAGAGGTAAGAGAATGAAATGCTTGCGGGAAAGGGGTCAAAAAAGATGAATAGTGAGCGAAAATCAGGAAGCGGTTGCTGTCGGCAACAATGGTGACAAAACAGAAACATACAGGTGACTTGGACTCACTGTCTCACACATCGGGGTTAAATTAAAATTCTTAAAGTCTAGGGAAAAGCTGGGCTTTTGATGGATGCCGATCTTCGTTCCAACCTACACACTTCCTGTTCTATGCATCAGGACATTTCTACCAAGAAATTTGAATGTGACATAAAAACACCGGCATGAGAAGTTCCTAAAAAGTAAAACAAAAATGACTTCCTTCGCTCCTGTCCCTTGTGGGTTGTGCTCTGGGCTGTTCAACGAGCTGTGTGCACATCTGTTCTGAGCCAATCTGTCTGCAGCGTGTCAGTCGGGGCTTTGACAGTGAGCGGGCTGCCAGACTGCACGTAGGACGAGATGTTACATTGGACATCACTGCTTTTCGTCAGCCCAAAAACATACAAGAATTGATTGTCGTGTTTTGAAATGCCTTGGAGAATGGTAGCACTTTACATTAACTGCACCTTCATAATGTCCTTATAATGCATTCATAGAACATTCATAAGCAGCACATAAGTATACAGTAACAGCATTAACATACATTAATAACAGACATTATTTTATAATTACAAACATTTAAATCTTATGTTTGTTATTAATGTTTATTAAAGCTGTTGCAGCATGTTAGGACATGCTAGGTATGTTAGGTATACTTACATGTTGTTTATGAATGTTCTATGAACGTGTTAGGTGCGGTTAATGTAAAGCCTTACCGATGATTCTGCTCTGTTAGCGATGAGTAAAGCCTTTCACGGCCCCACCAGTTTAAGGTTTTGTCAGCAGACAGTTCTGTCCAATGCAAAAACATCCCTCTTTCCCATTAATTAGTCACACAGTCTGCTGCACAGCAGTAGAACATTGGGACCCAGTCCAGGACCTTAACAAAGCCTTTTCATCACAAACGTGGGTCTTTAAACGGCTACGCTACCTGCAATGCTAATAACAAAGCGAGAGTCTACTGCGTTCCTCTGATTAAGAGACAGCTGACCCGAGAAGTGCCCAACGCGGGGCTTTTTATCGCACGTTATTACAGCCTTAGCGGACCTTCTCCCCCAACAGGTGGAATCGGCTGCTCCCCGAGAGGAAAGCCCAGCGTGCCGCGGAAAATTTAATCAGTGCTTAACGGCACAGCTGAGGAATGGAGGCGTCTGCTCTTATCGCGGGGCGACGGAAAGGCTGAGGCACACACGGCTAACGCCATATGGTAGGATTTCCTGCCAGACAGCCGCTGAGCCACGGCTTAAGTCGATTTTCAGATATTATTCACTATTTCTCTTCTTTGTGCTGTTACTCCTTCAGATGAGCCTGACAGATACCAAGTCACTTTCATACTTTCGGATCCGGCATTTGTTCTTATCTCTAGCGACACATGAGACACTTTTGTACAAAACCAGCAGTTCCGGGCCTCTTGGGTGCCCGCGATCTTCATTTCCATGGACCCGTCCATCCGAAGCATGCTGCACAGTTGACAGGAATTAGACCAAGGAGATTCTAATTAAGTGTCTTTCTTTGGCCAACTGCGGTGTCCGCTGAGATTGTGAGGCTCCAACTTTCCGATCATACGTTCTTTTTTTAAACATTGTGCCTCCTGCTGGCTATAGTGTAACAGGAGGAAACTGGGTCTAGAGCTAATATGTACAGAAAAGACGTGTGTACAGTTAACTGTGCCAGGAGCCGGTAGTAGGCAGGGTCGTGACCACATCCTGTAGTGTTATCCTGCAGAAGTTAAATCCCAGAGCAGGGCTGATACTCGCATAGTTGGGTCAGTGTAATCCTGCAGAAGTTAAATCCCAGAGCAGACTGATACTCACATAGTTGGGTCAGTGTAATCCTGCGGAAGTTAAATCCCAGAGCAGACTGATACTCACATAGTTGGGTCAGTATTATCCTGCAGTAATTAAATCGCAGAGCAGACTGATACTCGCAGAGTTAAGCACTCACATGTTTCCGGACACAGTGTGACACAGAGCAGAAATGAAGTCAGACAGCTGTGGTCAGTTGTGTCTTTTTATATTACAAGCAAGCGTAGTTCTTACTGAACCCGAGATTCAGGTAAACTAATTTTGGGTAGAGAAGTGCCTCACAGGAAAGGATGCCGAAATAGACAGAGCTGTAACTGAACTACAGCCTAAGCTCTGTTTCCCAAAAGGGAAAAATAACTCCTCAGTCAATCTCCAATCCCCAGAAGAGAAGCAGGCACACAGTTTAGGCTCTGCGGTACCCCAGAATGCTCTGTGAGCTGTAAGGACGACTTGGCAGGCTGTGATGTCGTCTCGTGAGTTTCCCCCCCAATGTTGCCGTGACATCCCCTCATAGTCACGCTGCTCGGGGAAAAAAAAAAATAACGTGCGACTCAGATGCCTGAGTGCGTGATCTCGGTGAGTGTTTGTGCGGTAGTCTTTCTAACCGTAATCGTAATTGGATAAAGGCTATTGAAAATGGATTATCTAACAGAGTAGCAAATCGCAGACTTAGCCTTAGGACTTAATGGTTTTGTCACCATCACCAATAAACATTTCACACTCCTAAGGAAGAGTTTTCAAAAGGTGCAAAGAATTTATTTACATCTTCAAAATTTTTAAGCAAACAAGGACATGAGAGGGGCTAAGAAGATTCTGGCCCTCGGCAAAATATTAAGAAATTCTTTCGAGAAATAAGGAAGAAGATGTACAAACTAAGTATGAAAATCCCCCTGTATCCAAATCCCTTAACAGCAATTGATGTTGAACACTCTGAAAAAGGGATTAACCCGATTTACCCCAGTTCTTATCTAGAAATGAGTTATATTGTGAGATATGTACTTACTTCAGATAAAAGCACCTTGTTCGGCAGAAAATGGAAGCAACGTCAAATGCGGCAATCACACTGGCAATATAATCTGATTCATGCATTTGAAAAAGCATTTAAGTGTTCGTGCCCAAGAGTGTACCATTGACCGTCGGAATGATTTTGCGTGACTTCCAGAGAAGCTCATGTGGCACCGCGAATCAAAGCGGATCCTCTGTGAGTTCTACAACTTTGCTTAATGGAAAGAAACTTGGGTTTTACCTTCTCCTTTAATGTTTTCTTATGGATTGCACCATATGGTTTGATGATTATACCTGCCTCCCCAGCCAATCCACGCATTTGTTTCACTCCATCTACAGCCTGCCTGATTTAGCCCATTAACGGCCAAATCAGTAGTTAATTAGGGTGAGTCGATCGTGGAATATGGAGGAACAACTGCAGCAGAAGTGCAACTGCTCGCGGAAATGCTGAGTCTTTCTGTTCCGAGCCGACTTCTGGGAGCATATTTTGGCTATTTAGCCAATGGCAATTACCCTCGAGGCTCCAGATAAATAGCAAGGAACCTGTAAAAACAGATTCGCTCAATCCATACATCAATCAATCTCCATGTATTGAGTATTGTGCCTTTTTACAAACAGGTCTGTCACAGTGATTTACGGTAACCCAACGGGAACATAGGAATACACAGCCAATTACTCCCTGACCACTTCAGAAGGCAACAGACAAGTCTGCAGCCTATAATTGTAAGAAATGCCCTGATGTTGGAAACTTCAACTGGGGGGAGGGGAGGGGTCATAGTCTGCTGCTGCAGTTTCTGGAGACATGGGAACAGAAGCAGGATAATCATCACAATGCTAGGAATTCATTCCATCTGGAGAAATGATTCATTTTTGGTCTTATTTATGACTTCATATAGGTTTTGTATGGAATATGATGAGGGCTGGATGGGATGCAAAAATGCCGGAAGCAAAAACAAAACAAAACAAATGACATTGCTTTAGCTCAGCTGGGAATGGACTGGATTAAATTTATCTTACAAAAAAAAATTATTTTGGTGCTGCAAGCCAAACCAAAGTTCCTAAATTTGCTCCATGTTAACATCAAACGAAAGTGGTCCTATTTGGCCTGGTTTTTGAAACACTGGAAACACTGAATTTTGGATATCAATCCAATACACAACCGTGATGAGTCTGAACCGTTGCAGACCACAGATTCACTCACCACTACACACTAAAGGTGATTTAGAGACATGCGTTCCACCAACAGTGTTGACAGTGAGAAGATACTTGAGTAGCTGGAACCTATGAAAACAGGATAGCATCATGAACCCTGAAGGTGTGAGGCCACAATGTTACTCATTGAGCCAATACACCCCCCCATTGAGCCAACATGCATGATAAAAGCTGAAACATGGTACAAAGCCATCATAATGAATAGTACTTATTTACTTTTCAGCTTGCTGTAGGTAAAGATGAATATTTAATGGAAACCAAATTAAAGTTCAAGAGGAACTGTCAGAAAATGACTCTGAAGTGTAGGCAAATCAATAATAAATTACTTCCCCTTAATTGGGATTCAGATGAAAATACACTTTTCATATGCCGAAATATAGGAGTTTAAATATTTACTTAAATTTGTCAAAATATATATCCACGGGACCACAATTAGGGGAAAGCCACGAGACATTTCTGTGTAATTAAAATTTCACGGGTTTTTAGAGAGGCTAATGGACAACAGGACATTCTTCAGGTCAGATTTTTCGAGGAGACTTTGAGCTGTCAGATCATTTATCCGTCTTACTGAAGAGAAAATTGCTGCACCCATCAAGCAGTTGGCCCTTCAGCTACAATAATCTCGTTAAAATAGAACAGAACAAGTCTGAAAGATCTTTTCAATTTATTGTGTTCGACGTACAGTACGTTAAATTGGCTTTGGCTCACGTTGGTCCCCTCTTTGACATTTCAAACACATCTTACAGATTCCCCATTCCCAGCAGGAATAAAGCATGCTGTAAACAGTCATCGCTAATAATGATCATGCTACAATAAACGTTTGGCCATCTATAATAAATATATGTTTCTGCCTTGCGGTCAGACTAACGTTGCCTACGACCTCACCGTTGGGCGTTCTGTAACATTCGGTCATGTGCCTGACCACACCCTCCTCACATGTGAGACTCGGCTCATCATTTCCTTAGCGAGAGGCAGCGATAACCAATAAAGCGCACGTGCAGATGCAGATGGCCCCTTAAACCGGTCATTTATGCAGCGTGCTTCTCTGCTTCGTTGCTCTTTTCCCTGGACGGAATGAAGTTTCCTTCCCTTCTTTCTGCCGCAAACCGCAAATGCTCTGCACTCACATGTGAGGGGGGCTGTTATTAGCTAGTCATCTCTACTGTGAGGCACACATCTTGTTAATACATAATTTAATACAAGTCCCCCTTAATTCATTAAGAAAGTCAGGAACCCTGCCAGTCACCCCAAGCCCGAGCAGAGTGTCCTCGGCGTTCACCCGAAACGCATCTGCTGTCTGGCCGTTTCTCTGGCGTTGGCTACCATGTTGTATATCTGACTGAACATTCATCGAAATGTTTCTTTGCAGGGGTTTGTGCCTGGAATTACCGGCACACCGTTAGTAGGTCTAGTGACTCGTGTACTGTAGAAACATTCAAGTTTAATCATTCACAAATTATTTAATTATCTCTTCAATTACCATTAATACCAATTGATAGTAATATCTGTGGTTGCTAATTTTAGCATTGTTATTATCCTTTAAGTGTTGTCGGTATCCAAAGCAGGGGTGGCCGATTTCGAGCCTTGGGTGCTCATGGATGAGCTGGCTTGCATTTCCCGCTGAGATCTTAATTAATTAGCTGTCGATTAGCTGTTGGCAGTGTTAATTTGCACGCTTAATTTTTTTTTCCACTGTTCTTCAGTCTCGTTGTACCAAATTTATGTTAGACGAAGAATACCTGTAGGCAGAGAGTGGAGAATGAGACAGCGCCACGCTTGTCCTCATAAAACAAAATTCCCTTTCAAAAATCTGGGGAACCACTGAAGAATTTCCATTTGAATTAAATTATGTGAATTGTTTAGGAGCTTGGAACAGTTACTTAAATGTTGATTATTTAAAACATGGACATTTTATTATTTATAAAGGAACAAAAGCAAATAGGCTTTGGCATTCTTCAAAAAGAAATTTTTAAATCTTTTAAATGTGTTTCTTATCCTTCAGATTGGTTTAACATACATTAACAGCAAAGACTACTTCATTAAGAGCTTACGAACAGCTCCATACAATAAAATTACAAAACACCAGAACAAAACCATAAGTCTTTCTTACTGATCCTATAGCATGCCTTTTTCTCAAAGTTGCACGTTTGCCTAATAAACGTCAAATGTAAATATCTGTTGTGAGCTTGGTCTGTGCTTCAACAGCACGGCATTCCCTGAGTGACTATCTGTATGATCGGCCCTCGCTAAATGTCGACAAGACTGTTGGCTCGCAGCCTCCTCCAGGTCATCAAAAGTGAACGATGCTGTTTACAAAGCCTCACCCTGCTTCCATTTCAAGGGCAAAGCTACTCGACTCCGAAGGCGGCTCATCGGCGCACTCAGCCGCGGTCGTCAACTGAGGCTGTGCCTCTTGGTCTTCAAAGGGATCGAAATAAAAAAAAAATGGCAGAGTAAAATTATATTACAGCAATCACCTCCACAGCATCTGTCAACAAAGGATGTCAGGAGGAGACGATGGCGGGGCAAATTCTGCCTGTTAGTGCACCCAGCGGACCTCGCAGTTTGTTTCTCGACTTATAAGGGCGCTCCTCCGAGGTTGGGCCTTTGAAAAAACCTCCAAACGACCTCAACCGACGCGTGGCCCCGCTCTCAGAAGCGCTTTAAATATTATCCGAGGGGGGTCAGGAGGCCGGCGGTAAAAATAATTCAGACGGCGTTCCGGTTAATTAATCACACTTGTGAGTCGAGAGAGGTGTCCCAGGCTGAATTAAGATGGGAGCCGCGCTGGCCGTGACGCGGTCAGTTCGAGTTAAGATTTCAATTACGTGAGAGCCTGTGAAGGGGGGACTCTGCGGCGATGTCAGAGGGAATATCGCTGACAAGGGCTGCGGGCGGCCACTGCCCAGCTGGGTGCAGCCTGCGAAGAACGGAACCTTCCAACAGCAGTGCTGTACGTGGCCGGCGAAAGCTCCTGTCACAACGTTTTAGAGGTTCTCCTCAAAGTGCTGAGACAAAGTGTTTCCTTCACACTTACAAGAAACAGCGTGACGGTGTCCGGACCCGGACTTGGGACCCGAAGCTGGCACATCACGCTCCTCCAACAGATCTGTGTTTGTCCCTCCGGACCGAGAACTCAAAGTGAATCACGCCCGTAAAAACGTCTCCGTGCTGTTTGACACTTACGCTTGTAACTGGCCTTTCTGTGGAAGCTCAGCCTAGTCACACTACACCTAGCTGGCTCCTTGACTGCTGTAAGCTTGTGATGTACTATCTGCCTCGCTTGTATGTTGTTATCTGTCTTAATAAATAAATGTAAATAAATAAATACTTGTACAGCACAGGGGGCGGCATGGTAGCGCAGTGGTTAGCACTGTTGCCTCACATCTCTGGGACCCGGGTTCGAGTCTCCGCCTGGGTTACATGTGTGGAGTTTGCATGTTCTCCCCATGTCGTCGTGGGGT
>JAODJX010000043.1:4823242-4843061 GCA_026776945.1 Isichthys henryi
GTGGAGCGGGGTATGTTTCTCCCCACTGGCCTGGCGTGGGTTGTAGGGGTGGGCCCCCTGGGGTTACCTCTGCCCGCCTCTGCTTCTCCGGGGGCGCCCCGGGGGGGGGGGGGGGGGGGGGGGGGGGGGGGGGGGGCCGCCGGGCGGGGGGGGGGGGGGGGGGGGGGGCGGGCGGGGGGGGGGGCGGGCCGGCGGGGGGGGCGCCCCCCCCCCCCCCCCACAGACAAGGTCATAAGATTGCTGAGTGATGTCTAGGGGGGTTTCCAGCGGCGGTGAACACAAGGAAAGCGATATGTGCTGTTTTCAGTTAAGGGATTTCTCCCCTTAAATAGACTTATCATTATCTATACAGTCACAAATGAGGACTGGTTTGCAAGAAGGGTTGGGAACATTACGTAGTACATGAAGTAGAACATGCCACCAGACACACACATGCACTCAGGCCCAACACTACAAATTTCAATTAAGTAGAAACATTTTCTGATGTGCCAATTAAAACACACACACACACAAAGGGAAAACTAATCTGATATCCGTTCAAAATACCATCTTTTTCATATGCAGATTTGGTATATTTACTCTTATGGAGTTGAATGGATCTTTAGAACATTTTAATCTCAGTTTAGGCACCTTGAAAAGTGCTGAAGGCATGAGTTTGAGTGATATCCAAAGGGAGGACAGCAATAGGTTTAGCCTTCCTGACGGCTGGAGGTAATGGCATGGCCCACTCACATTTAACACTTGTCATGATCCAGAGGTGTAGATTTAGGTATGTGGGTGGAGATGTGTCCCTAACAGTATTATGGGTATTCCATGTGTGTTTAGGGGGGGCGGGGTGTTTGGGGATGATTTGGACCATACCAAAGTTGAAACCAAACCTACACCCTTGCATAGATCCTACCTGATCTGTCTTGTGGGCAAACTTTAATGGTCAAACCAGGCTACATTAATAAGCCAAAACATAGGATCGATTCGTAGTATTATTAACACAGAGACAATGCATTTTCTCAGAAGAAAAATGAACGATGCCCTATTTTTTTCCACAGACAGCATCTGCATTAGCCTCAAATCTTTGGTATTCGGTACTTTTGGAATGAACAGCCGTCATAAAAATATTGTCAATGATCCACTCGGTTATCGGTGGTTTGTTTTGAATCTGGAGCAACTTTATAGAATAAGCAAACATGTCATTCGACTGACAGATGTACTTGTAGGAACGTCTTCTCATGTCAGATAGGATATTCACGAATAACAATCCCATGGCACGTGTCCTCCTCTTCAAGAAGGCCAACTATGACAGGATCGGAGGATTTCACCATCTGCTGCCTTAGCTATGAAAATCACGAGTGTGTCAGAAAATGAGGAGTTTGAAAGACCACAGCCAGTAGCTGGATAAAGCCTGTCTTTAGAGAGTGTCGGGCCTTACGCGCAGAGGCTTATCGCGAAATCCACTATACAGCCAGCATGGGTTGGATCTCACTTAAATTTGGGGCACCAGTCTTAGATTGAAGAGACTGTTAGCTGGAATTTTCCAGAAAGAAAATGCAGAGTTTTTATAACTTAGAAAACAATAAACAGCTTCTGCAGTGACAATCATGGGAAGTTGGGAATAGGGGAAATGGAATTTAAATTGGTTAATACACTGTTGCTGTATTGTGTTATGAATAGACGGCTTTTAATGGTTCGCTTTTAATATTATTAATAAGCCAAGAATGAGGCTGGGCTCCTTTTAAGTCTTCAGTCCTACATTTTACACTGAGTACACTCGAAGTAAACAAGGAGGATTTTATCTAGATGAAGTACAAACTCGAACAGACTCTGTAAACAAGGTTAGGGGGATTTTTTTTTTGGGGGGAGGTTGCTTTGAATTGTCAGAACATCACATTTTTACATTTATGACATTAAAATATATTTATTGGCTGTCAGGGTGAATCAGTAGGTCGCACAGTTGCCTCTCTCCTTCAGGGTTGAGGCTTTGGTTCTACACTTGCTGTCTGTGTGCAGAATGGTCATTCTGGTGCTGGGCTGGTTTCTGCTGAGCACCCTTGATTGTTCCTGTAATATGTGCTTCAGAATTGTATAAGATATACAGGGTGTCCTCTTGCCTTGTACTCTGTGCTTTCCTGGATGGCAGTGTAATGCGTAAATGGTCAGAAGATGAATGGATGCCTGCACATTTATCTCAGTGTTACTGCACTCGAGTTTGAACCATTTGGACTATATCAAGTTGAGCGGATCTTTCTGACCGTTCTCTGTCGTGCGGTGAAAGTCGCGGCTTTGGCATAGTAAACATGGCCATGTGGATCGATTCCTGTTGAATGTTTGTACCACTTGGAATAGGAACAGCTTTTGGGGGGAAAAAACTACATAAGGGAACAGAAAAGTGGCAAAAGAAATGGGACATAAGAGTCCCCAAAAGATTTTTCATGATTTGGTGATAAAATTACCCACAATGCTTGCTAATTGTGTGATACACAGCTGATTTGCTGCAGCAAGGAAGGAAACTCCCAGATATAGGAGATGGTGAGATGAGAGGATAGCTGTAAGTAATTGTGTTTAGGCACCTAACGTGAACATTTGTCTTGTGAATCCTTCCTTCCCTATACAATCTGACCATATCCTATTAGATATAGATATATATAAACCAATCTCTGGCTGTGCAATACACACCGTGGTTTGCCAACTGTAAAACCCGGGGAATCAGAGGTCTAATGTAAAGCTACTGACACCACAGGGATGCCGTCCTCTCGCGCCGTCCTTCCACAAAGTCGCCCCGGCAACTTTCTGAACTCTACCAATTAATATTTCATCCGCGGCGGGCGCTCGTTAGCAGCCCCGATAGCGTGTGCTGAAACTGCCATCCAGTGACGGTGCTGTGTTTGCGCCACGTCCAGTTGAAAGTGCATGAGAAGAGGATCTTATAAGTAGCAGCTCTTGTAAGGGTCACTAAACTTCTCTCATGTAATTTTTTTTCCTTTCCTCTAGCCGGGTCACTTTAAAATTCTCTTTTAAATTTTAATCAGAATATGTTATAAAAAAGGTTACCTCTGCAGTGGTCTGTTCTGATGCACTCGTCCCTTCTGATCAAAATGCATGAGACTCCATTTTCTCTTGTAATAACGTAATCTCTCCTCTTCGCAGTTTTTTTTTTTTTTTTGCACGAACGCCCTGTATTAATATGCACGTGTAGGTTTTATTGTCGAGTTTCTCATTTTAGATAGTGGAAGCTTGGGCGTTTCTGTTACGGCGGGGCACAGCACAGGCAGAAAAACGAGTAACGATCCGCAGAGCGGCTCACATGAAAAGGGTTTTATTAAACAAAGCTGAACAGAAAGGGCAAACCAGAAAATAAAGGGACTGTGAGGGGTCAGAACGACACGGGAAACACAAGAATTAACTAAAAGAAAACCTTGAAGTAAATACGCTAGGGAACTGAGCAATACGACTAGGAAAACCAACTAGAGTATCCACACACAGTAACAGTGACACAATGATTGACTAGAGAACTGAGCAGGAGTAGGTACTTAAACACACAGGCAAGCAGGCAAACGAAGGGGGTAGGTGTGGAACATAAGACAGTCAACCAAACAGAACAGGCACTGGCAACAAGCACAGATGGAGTGACTAACACTCACAAGCACTAGATAACTCTAACAAACCCTGAAACGAAGAAACACACTGAGAAAACTACACTAGGCTAATTAACATAAAAAAATATAACAATATAATGTCAAGCATAATATAATATAAAAATAATGACAGGGGAACAAAATAGGAAATAAAACACTGAGGAAAACAGAAAATCAATAAATACAATGCATTCATAAGGCATTATAATGGCCAGTATAATGCATTATGAAGGCATTTATAGTGCATTATGGACAGAATTGATGTAATTCAGATCCAGAGAGTAAAAGTCCAAACCGGGATTTTGTTTCAACCAACCCGTTGAGTACTCTCTGACTGTGACTCTTTATACTCAGCTGGTTGGTTGAAACAAAATCTTGATCTGGACTTTTACTCTCTAGACCGGAATTACCCAAATCTGATTATAGATGACAGCTTCGTAGAACAGTCATTTTGCGTAATAAACATTGCTATGATGTGTTATGTCTTTTTATAAATATTTATAGCTGTGTTCATAAATTCTTTATGAATGCATTATAATGCATTATGAGGGCATGCATAAAACATTTGATATGATTGCTTTAAGTGCCACCAATGAATTCTTCGTGTGATGGACAGGATCTTCATGTATTATTGTATCCCCTGTTCACCAGCTCCTCAGTGCCCAGGCATAATAGTCGGTGAGGATGTGGAAATGTTATCTAGTTTAAGTAACACCTGCATGTGCAGGACAGAAAAAGAGTGTTAAAGGATCTACACAGTGGTGGTTTGATCCTTAATTTCCCGGAGGGTCTGCCCATCACAGCAGGCTGTAACCCACTGTGTGGAAAAAAAAAATGGTGATTAGGCCGACGAAATTAACGCTGGGGAGGTTCACAGAATTTTGAACACATTCACACGGCCCTGCTTCAAACAGCCATTCATGTTATCACCATGGCTGTGATCCTCATGCTAAGCGATCATACATACACACCATCGTTATGATTATGCATGTGCATCTGTCCTCCCAGCCTTAGATGCTTATCCAGCATCGGGTTGAGCTCGAAACCACTTCCATGAGTATGAAGCAGGGACCGCCACGGACAGTCCATCGCAGGCACACAAACTACAGGCCATTGAACAGCGAATTTCCACAACCCGTTCAGACCATTTCTTGCTGTTTTTGAGATGAGACCACCAGTGTCCTGCCTCCCCATCATATGTTACAGTCTTGAAAACCAAAGCTCGTGAAGGCCTCGCGTAATCCAATTAAGAACTTCTGTTGCCTTTCCACAGCTCGCTAAGTCCTAAGAAATGCTGCCTGCTTATAAACTTATTGGAAATTTGCTCTTTAATTTAGAGACACCAGTTCACATAATCAATCCGTTTTTGACCGTGGGAGGGCCATTACAAACAAATGGGTAACGCTTTACTCGAGGGGGCACAAGTAACTTAGTGGCTCAGTTACTACTCATGTACAAATCATGAACACATGTAGTATCGGCATGAAATACATGAACCATTATGATTGCTTAATGATGAACGAACATGGGATCGGTATGTAACTAACACTTCGTTTCTGGCTAATTATTGCATTAAGTAAGAGTGTACTGACACATTATTTGTGCCCCCCACAAGTCATGTGTTATCAACAAGTAAACTACACACACATATAGGGCTGGGCACAGGATTAAAAGCTCTAACCACGATGTCACCCACGACATGCATATAAAAATCATAATCATAAAATAATTCTATTACCTCCAATTACGTAGAAGATGTTAAGAAATATGAATGATTAGAAAACAGAATTAACGGGTGCAGGGCTGGTCAAATTTCTTTGCATATAAATGACTATTTGCGATTTATACCATGTTTATAAAACACCCTTTCTATTTTTTTAATCATTCGTTTTTACATTATTAATGGTTATTTGCAGATACCCCCTTGCCAGAGTTACTTCCAGCTTAGTATTTGGATCAGCCTGGTAAATTTATGCCCAAGACCCAATGGAAGCCTGACAGCATGATGATTATTATGCCTGTGCAGTTCTTCACCTTAAAAGCTGCCTTTACAGTGAATGTATCACTAAAACAAAGATGAATTTGTTCCAAGGCTGACATTCAACTGCTGGTTCCACGTCTGCCGCGTGTCATCTGTCTGTTGGTACATTCCTGGCTTTGGTGAATGACGGTGAAGTGACTCTAAGTGGGTTTATTAGGGGTCTTCATATAACACTCAGGCTTTACAATTTAGGAGGCGGCTCTTATAAAGAGCAGAAGGTAACCATTTAGCAGTCATGGATGCTGATCCCTTAACCCCTACGCCTATGAGGACATTATCAGATGCCTTAATACATCATAACATAACAGTATTTTGAGCTTTTTTGCTGCAACACTGATATTACTACAGAGAATGAAAAAAAAAAATCGCATTTTGGCAGTCATTACCGACCCTCTGGGCATAATCTTTGCCCTTGGATGCGAGCTCTCGGTGTAATCTTGACTTAATGAGCACAGAACATGGTCCAGAGGGCAGTGCTGCACCTGCAGATGCAACGAGCAGTGACCGCTCGCTATTGGGCAGAAGGAAATTCCAAGACCTTCCCCTCGACCGTCCGCTGGGAGCTAATTGACTGTGAATTATTTAAAGGTTGATTTAAGACCAAAGTGAAATGTATCATTTGGGATGTTCGTTTCATGTTTCACGAATTGTTTCATGTTTCAAAAATTATTCTCTCCCTGACACTCTGCTTTTGCCCTCTGCTTATTAAATTTGGATGCATAATTTAGCCAAATGGCTTCGGATTTGAGAGAAGAGTATCATTAGCGTGCAGTATTACATTTCTTTCTGTAAATACGGGCTGGACATCTCCCGCAGAGCTGTTAAATACAAGCTCCTCGTGAACATGAATGATTACAGCACAAAGTAAGACCACAGACTACAGCACAAAAGTAAGACCACAGACTACAGCACAAAAGTAAGACCACAGACTACAGCACAAAGTCAGACCACAGACTACAGCACAAAGTAAGACCACAGACTACAGCACAAAGTAAGACCACAGACTGCTTTTTCATGCCACAGAAACACTGCCATTACTGTTCCAGCCCAGAGCGTATCGTCTAGCAAAAACCATGTACAGTCAGCAATTGCAATGCTCTCAAAGTTATTAATTGCATATGGTACAGGCCATTACTATTAGCATACAAGCCGTCAATGGTTAATCAAGAAATATGCTGAAAATGTGTCACTTGGGACATGCTGATATACAGCTAATGAAGGAGGAAAAAGTAGGGGAAAGACGACAGCTGACTGACAGGAGAGTCACTGGGATATAGTTAGAGCTTTGATATGTGCTTGTGGGTGGTATATGATGCAGTACCAGCCTGCTGCTTATACCTACTAGACCGGAAAACATTACCTTGGTCCTGTTTTTGGATTTTGTATTTACCAGGCTTGGGTCACACACATTCTGTAGGGAGACGCTAGTGGTTGATTTATGTGGGGAAAAAAATGTGGCCTGTAGCAGTGTTTCACAACCCGGTCCTCAGGTAACACCAGGCAGTCCAGGTTTTCGCTCCCTCCCAGCTCCCAACACACTTGAACCAGGTATTCAGTATCTTTCTTTGTTGTTTTCTTTCTTGCCTGTTTGGTTCAGTTGTGCTGGGAGCCGGGAGGGAGCAAAAATGTGGACCGCTGGGGGAGTGGCGATAAAATTTGCCAAGCAGGTGATACTCAGTGTTTTACGGAAATAGGGGGCAAATCTGCAATCTTCATGGATCAATACAGAAAATGACATTTCGTTTTTCAGTATGGGGTGATCCCATAGTATGCAGGTTAAAATCAACACTGGGACCTCGATCGGCAAATGAACCTGAAAAATTAGCTGGTGTTGGGGGGAGAACGGAAAGGGTAGCTTTTAGTCAGAGTGCAATTCCGCAATTTGGGAGTCGGAAAATGTAATCAGAAGCGCTGCCTGTCTCACATGTGATCACTTCCCGTGTGTATGCGCGTTGCACGGAGAGCTACTGGTCTTCCCTGGGGTGCTCAGAATCAAAGAGTTACTGGTTTAATAATCAGCGGGATGATACCTGGGGTCAGACTTTTAAAGTAATTACCTTTTATTGCCTATATTTACAAAGTTATTAGTCACTTAATACACATTAATAATACAGTAAGAACGGCAGTCGGGTGTGATCCTTTGACCCATTGGGTTAATCTGCCCATTATTAAGCACCAGGTATGAGCCACTGAACCCATGACTATGATGCATCTTCTCTCGAAAGCACTAATTTTACCTTCTTTACTGATTAACCTCTCGGCCAGTCATGGAACTCCAGCACACTCAGTAGCAGTTTTTTATATATTAGCTGGGTTGCCAAGCAACTTTCTTAAAATAAATTTTAAAATGTTCACTCATTTTTGTGAATTTATTTTTACTTGCCCTCACTTGTGCACTCATGTCACTGTGACTGTTTTTGTTAGCTGTCCAAAGCTAACTTTTCTTAGCCTTTGGCTACATCCTGCAAGTCGTTCACACGCTTCCGAGCAAACTGACATGCCGCCCGCCTAACAAAGGCGTCGGTTACCTGGCATTTTCAGGGTCATTACCTTGGCTTTGTTTTCATGCGTCCCGCCCAGTAGAGCTGTCGCGTCCGCGCTCGGTGTCAAACCACTAGCTGCTGTCAGGTTAAGGTTGGACAGGCGACAGCGAGTTTCGCTCAGGATTGAATCTTGAATCTATCCTTCTCAGAGATGTGAGAAATGACAGGTGATTATAATTTTCTAAAAGACTCCTGCAACTGTCAGGCTTAATAGCACAGCCTCTCCATTTATGCTCACAATGACATGCACGTTGTTAAATATTTTATTCAGAAAGTAAAATCAATTTGACATCTTGGAGGTATTGAGACTGTTTTGTTTACCATCCCCCTGAGACCCCATTTATACATTCAAGTCAGTAAAAACTGTAGTTTACAGTTTCCCAGATCCAGTGCTAGGTTTCACACCCAGAACGCACTGCTTCTGGTTAAGCTGAACTTGTGCAGCTATTGGTCAATTTGCCATATCAATTGATGCTTAGTAGCTACTAAGTTCTTATTACTGTATTTTACTTTTTTTTTATTACATTTGGTTTTACAGTATTTATTTTATCTGAAGGTGATACACAAGCATTGCTCATTATGTATACCATGCATATTACGTAGAACTTGCTGTTGTCAATATGCCAAATTATATATAAGTGCTCGTAGGCTAAGCTTCCAGAGATGAACCTGAAATTAGTGTAAGACCACTGCGCCAAGACCACTGCGCCAAGACCACTGCACCAAAAGCAGCTACAAACACTGCTTAAAACTTCATTATAAACATAAATATCACACTTAGTATGACTAATAAGAAAATGAGTGTGAGTCCAATATATAAAACAAAGAGCAACCAGCAGCACTTCACAATGGAACAAGTGAGCCAGTGTAGGCAATGAACCAGTGAAGGTCAGTGAGCCAGTGAAGGTCAGTGAGCCAGTGTAGGCAGTGAGCCGGTGAAGGTCAGTTTGCCAGTGAAGGTCAGTGAGCCAGTGAAGGTCAGTGAGCCAGTGTAGGCAGTGAGCCGGTGAAGGTCAGCGAGCCAGTGAAGGTCAGTGTTAGGGATGAGGGTAGTCCTGAAGATGAATGTTGGCATGTTCCTGGAAGAGACAAGACTTACACTGCGTCTTGAAGTTTGTGAGGGATTCTTCAGATCGGATACATATTCGGGCAGCTTGTTCCACCTTTGTGGAGCCAACACGTAAAACGTGGTGTTGTTCCATTGATATCTTCTAAGACACTCGCAGAGGATGCAAGCACCAGTAAGTAGCCAGTGGAGGGAGACATGGAGAGTGTGCATTTCAGCTGATTGAATTCTAGCTGTGCTGCTTTGTCTTGTGTGATTTGCACGGTAATATAGCCTTGATATGGGCAGTGCGTGGACAAGGAGTGTATTCTGACAGATATGGCCTGAGGTTACTGATGCTTTGCAGGGTAAATCTGCATGACTAGAAATGGCACAAACAGCCTTCTCTACCCCCCATGAGGAGGATCCCCCCTGGGGGCTTAAGACCCAAACCATTCAAAAGCCGCCCCAGTGATGCCAATGTGAGATAGGATGAGAGATTCTGCAGGTTCATTGTCACTACAGATCTCGGTCCAGCGGGAGGAAAACTGAGGATCTAGTAGCAGAACTTGCAGATCCCAGGGTGTTCGCCACTAGTAGGAGGGAAGCTATTACTGACAATATGACCAAAATTATTGCCAATGAAAAGGTGCAATGTGCGACTGGCAGGGCTGGATCCCTGTTGTGTTTTTAGTTAGTTTTGGCTGTGAATAGCTCTAAAAACACACTAAATTATAGCGAAAATGATGGACTGGTCTATCTTTCAGAGCTGCCCAAAAGCTAGAAATAAGATATATTCACTGATGAAGCTCATTTGTTTTTTTATTTATGAGAGCAGCTTGGCTCATTGAGTACCTTTGTGACCCCACACCTCCCGAGTTGTGAAGTCACTTCCTGCCCCTGGCTGTGAGGTCACTTCCTGCCCCTGGCTGTGAGGTCACTTCCTGCCCCTGGCTGTGAGGTCACTTCCTGCCCCTGGCTGTGAGAGCAAGTGTATATATTGTTCCAGATTATATCAGTGTTTCCTCTGAGTACTCTGCTTCAATCCAGAATTGTAAAAACATGCAGCTAGGTAATTCAGTGCTGCCAGATTTCCCACGGTGCATGTGATTGGCAGTGCATCTAGTGCATTCCCCTACTTTGTTCCCCCTGCTTTCTGGGATTGCATCCAGGGTCTATGACCCTCTGCTGGACAAGCACTTATCAAAGATGGCTGGGTGGATCTTTCACTTATAATAAACCATATAGTGGAGGTCAGAGCAAGCGGAAATGCTGTGATGTCAAAGTGCTGTCAAATTAAGGATATGTTACAGTCAACTGCTCAGTCAAGCCTTATAAAACGATGTCATCCTTATAAAAGGATGTCATCAGTTTAATGTCATATCCGTAGGTATAAAGCAGAACATTAATATCTTCAATGGAAAAGTGCCACCCACTTTGATTTTTAGAGCTCAACTTTGTAACAAAATGCAAAAAAGTGCAAGTCAAATGAATGAAGAAGCTAACGGTCACCAGGAAAACGTTATCCGACTGTATTTAGAAGACTCTGTTTTTCAAGTAGGAAATCGATTACGTCTTATTGTGAGTGAAGGCCGTCCACCTGTCTGACCCCCAGGGGTATTAAACTCCCATCTGCTTCTGGAGGTTTCCGTGTCTTAATCAAAGAAACGCACAAATCGTAGGCAGGGGCTGTCCAGCTTTCTCTGGCAGAGAAAACGTATCCATTCCAAGATCGGGATTTCTCTTCAGTCTCTGTAGACATAACTTTCCAGGCCTACAGACCTTTTCCTCAAAGCTTGACCCCTAAGACCCACTCGTGGATCTGACAGTGCATGAAATGGTATCTTACGAAAGTACATTATTTACTATGTGAAAAGGGATTTTTCAATGCAGTCGCGCAGGACTTGGATCTTCTGCGACAGATAATCTATAACCAAGAGAGTCCTGCTTGTCCCAGGGATGGAAAGTTGCATAACTGATCACTTTGAAGGCTTGTTTCACTACTGTGATATAAATGCGACGCTTAGGTAATGTCGTACAAAAAAGTTTAAAAATCTAGCATTGGATAATGTCGAATATTCTGATGCAGGAACATGTTTACTACCGGACACAGACATCTAGAACAAAGAGTTACAAAACAAATTTGTCATAAATTATTTTAAAAAATCATAGCAAAATAAGAAATATGTGGTGTAACCTTTGAATCTCAGGGTCAAATGGAATAGAAGCAATATTTCTGTCAAGCTCTTATGCTAGACTGCAGCACAGTGTTTAAATGTGGGGACACACGTAATGAAGGTCAGGGCTGGATAATCAGCAAGATCTTCTTCAAAGTGCCAAATAAGGTCACACTGAACCAACTTTGAATTTGACTGATCATTCAGCGTTACTTAATAGAACTTATCTAATGGTTACATAGTTAATCCATTTAAAAAGCTATTTGAGTGGGCAAATAACACAGTTTATTGACAGTTATTACATTTAATGGAGGATCAGACCAGTTTCAAACAAAAACATATATCTTGTATGATGTTCATTCGTGACTGGATAAATCTTTATAATATTACAGGCAAGATTTATGTCAGAATTTCTGTTTGGGCAAACAAATGTATCCATCATTATTTTTTTTGCATGATATTCGAATTACGTTAAATCTACTTACCACTTGCTTCTGCTATGATGCATGTAACATATTATTTTGTAGATGTTATACAGTAAAGGAAAAAAGGTGTCATTACTGCGTAGCTCAGGGTGTTGTTTCTAACCAGATGTTTCAGTACCTTTTTCAAAGAGGGCTGGTCAATCTGAGAGTAAATAAATTACTGAATGACCCATTAATATATGTCATATTCAAAACAACTAATAATTTTATAAGATTTTATAGATAATTAAATTATGTCATTAGGTTACAGATCCCACTGTGACCCTGGGCATGATAAGTGATTAGAAAATAGATGGATGAATGGATGGGTGGATTGAACTGTATTATTTTATGTTAAAATGTGAATCAGTCAATGGATGGATGGAAGGATGCATTGAATTGTATCATTTTATATTAAAACTTGAGTTCGTCATAAATTGAACTTCCTCTGAGATATAAATTTAAAACATAAAACGCCGGCTTTAAATCTACCGGAAGGGTTTTTCGATTGCGAGTCTTACATGTTGACAGGCTGCCAGTCATCTGTTAGCGCAGACTAATCTGTCTTCTGATGCTAAAGATCCAAGTGAAGCGAACGCAACCACAGTTACTGATGGTGGTGCTTGCTGGAAGAGCAGGTGGCAGCATCGTCCCCCAGATCTCCTTGCCTACCGGCCTGCATTTTCCCCTGCGAGGATGACGGATGACCTCGACAACCTTCCAGAGATCCATAGGGTAGTTAATTAAGGGTTAACAGAGGTCTTGGATGGTCCAGAAAGTTAACTTAATGTATGTAAGTGGTATTCTGGGAAAACGTGCCCAATCTATGGTTGGATCCAACCTGTATTTTTCATTTACTGATTATCATTAGTCACACTTTACCTGCACTAAATAAGTGTTTCTAACAGTTAAATGGTGTTGCTTTCAAGAAATAAATAAAAATATAGTTTCTATGTTATGGATTTTTTTAGATGTACTTCTTATTTATGTGAATTTCTGCATAGGTCTTGAGCAAAATAACCTTGAATTAAATTAGAGCGGTGTGCGGCTCAGTGAGTAAGGACACAATATCCATGATAACAAGGTTGCTGGTTCATATCCCAGGCATGGCTGATCCTTGCCTGCTTTCTCAGGTGTATGTTGCTTTGAATATAAGTGTCTGTTATATATAATCATACCTTTTCCATCAGAAAACAACTATGTAATTTTTTCACAGCCCAGTCAAAATATACATATTTTTTATGCTCATATATCTAATAAATGTTTAGAGTAAGAGTTTACCGCCACCCCATGCATCTGCCGTGTATATTCAGAAATATTTAAGTATTCAAAATATTGGGATTCAGAATTGATATTCTGAGTGCACCACTTGCACAAAAAATGTATTATTTTATTCATATCCACTGTTTATTTGAATAAATGTCAGAGTGAAATAAAATTCTCCATCACTAATAACCCAGCAGCCACTGCCTGGTGTGTTCATATTTTTGTGTATATATATACACACACACACACACACACACACAAGTCAGCATACTTCTTATCTGATTTTTTCTGGAGAGGAGCTGTGATGTAATTATTTAGATAATTATATAAGGCCTTGATGGCAGATAACTAGAGATCAGATATAACATTTTTGAAATTGTTTTATTAAGAGCAGAGTGGATTACAGAATATCAGCATATTTTTGTTTGAGGGTGTTTCATAATCTGATTGCAAATCGTCGCCCAGCCGCCGACCAGAAGGGTTACTGAATCTCCCAAGTCCCCCGCCAAGTGATTTTGGTAAGGCGCTCTTGCCAGTAGAAACACGGCGATTTCTCCACTCATAGTGCAGAATGCAGAGCCTCTCATGAGAGTGGTAAAGGGCTGATGTGTAATTGCCTGGTGCCGGTTCTGTGACACTTAGCACAACTTATGGGATGTTCATCAAATGCAGCGTTATTTTGGTGTCTGATAATGAAAAAAATGAATGCTAAGAAAACATGACATAACTTCGCAGTCATGATATTTGGGTATCTGTTCCACCTTTAGCTGTGCATCCCGGACAGATCATAGGGGATACCGAGCCCTTTCGCATAAAATGTACCGCATTCCAACAAAAAACTCTCATTGATAATTATCTTGATAATTTTATTCTCTATTTTGTGTAGTGTTGATGCTATTTCTATTTCAGGCCAGCTAAAAGACTGATTACAAAAGGAGTCTTAGGGGGTTTATTTAAGATTTACGAAGATAAGTCTTGAGAAAATAGCATTAATTCTGTATCAATAATTTGTCTGTTTGCTACTTCTTTAAATATAATAATTAGCTTAAAACGGCCAACTGGAGGTAAACAAACGTACTGCAATGCAGTTTCTGAGGTGATCAGGCGGGCGTTCTTAGTGTCCTGTTAAAGCCGCTCTGTTTGGGATGCGGTCATCGGTGGGGTCCCTCATCAGATGACCCTTTCTGACAATGGAGAGGCGAGCTTGAAACGGCATTTCCGAAGGCTATAGCCGAAAGACCTGCAATTAAAACCTGACAGAATCCCGGAATATGTGTATAGTGCCATAAAGCAAGCTGATCTGTGCTATTCACGATTTACACATTAGCACTGAGCTCATTTTGATTCTGTTTTAGCTTCGCTTGATAGTACAGCAGAACGTCTCATTTTCTTTGAGCTCAGGTCATCCATCCTGTTATGCACAAAAAAATAGTCATTTATCAAGACGGAATGCCATCTGTAATGGATTTATAACTACAAAATATTTGAGGGTTTCCTTATATTCACTTATTTTTAAAAAAATCTGAAAGGTCTTGTATTTTGAAGCACTCATGATACGTCATAAGAGAACAACTGTGTTATTTGTCAAATAGCAGTATGAGGTTTAACAGGTATGTGTGTGTGGCTTTTTGCACGGTGGGGTGACACTTTATTTACTGTCTATTTCTGTGATGTTGAATCACATCTGTAAAACCTCAGCATGTTTCCTCCCCCCGCGCTACTGTACCCAGAATGCCCCCCTCAAACATTCGTCTCCCCTGTGAAATGACCACTAGAAAACAGTACTTCGTTGAAGTTTAATGAGTCACTGTTGGGCTTTTAGCCCCAGATTTGCAAACACTATTGCCAGCTTGAGATATGGTGTCCTTTTCCCTGCACACAGTATCATGTCATTGTGGATTATGGAGAAGGACCAGTTACCTGGGGTAACAGCATTCATATTTGAATGCTGTTGCATTCATTGCAGAAGGGATCATTACTGGTGTCTCGTAACAGAAACCCAATAAAAGTGACAGGGAGGGGTATTCGGCAAGGCTCATTAAACAATCCATCTTGAAGCACCGCTAATAAGGTTAATGTAATTGCATTCAGGGTGAAACGATATACAGATTGAGATGAGTAAAGCTAGGCATACACTCTGCGATTTTCAGCCCGTTTTGAGCCGACTCGTGCGATAATTCCTGGAGTCAGGCCGATAGTTTAGCTTGATTGTGCGTCGTATTTCATATAGTGCACAGGATGTAAGGAACACCGATTCACCCCTCCCAACTGGCAATTGGATGATCGTGAGAAAATTAAACCTGTTTGAAATTTTGGTCGCCCGTCATGGTGGTTTCGCACGGTGGAAGCAGGACTCACTTCAACCTGAGTGGCAAAACCCTTCATACAGTATCATCCATTTATTTGCACAAAACTTGCATTAATCAAGCAAGGCAGTATATGTGTTGAATGTTATTTTAGCCTGTTGTCTGAAACTGATTGGTGGTGGGATCTTATGTGCTACAGACTAAACACAACATTGAGATTTAAGGACTGTGATAAATTACACTTGAATAAACACGACACAACTGACCTGAACGTTTGAACAAGCAAGCAAGCAAGAACAGGCAGGCGTGTCATTGTTTGAATTACAAGTTCTGTGTAGGTATCAGGCCATCTGCACTGTAATTTATCTGTCGCTGCTTTCCTACAATTCTCGTTGTAAAACGGACATGCCGTATTGTCCACGTCTTCCCAGCCGTCTTCATGTCCATACACGCCGGCACCTATTTTTTTCGGATTTTTCTGCGCACAAAATTGCACAAATGGCCAAAGCAGCGCGTTTCGCTTTGGCGAGAATCGCCACTGATGCGGGTTCTTCTTCTTCAGCTGATTCTTTTTCAACGTTTACAGTTCTGGGTGCGGGTGTCCGACGTCTTCATACCACTTGTGTAGTGTGAGCAGTCAGGTCGCATCCGAGTATAAGGTTGTATAGTGTGCGGATATAAATCGTGAGCTTTGCTTTTTCATCGCATGCGATTTATTCGTACGATTTGAGCTGGGTGTTTACAAAACGACTGGGGGAAAAAATCGCACAGTGTTTGCCCAGCTTCACGGAGAAGTGCTTAGCATTTTCATTTCGTTTGTTCACCCTCGGACATGTAGTCGTTGCAGCTGCCCCTAAAATTTTCAGGGGATTCCTCGAAATTGGTAATTAAAATTAATGAGGTGCTGGACTTAGTTTTAACCAGGTAATAGTGGCTAATACCTTCACAGTTGATTAAATTTTAATCATCAGGGAAGTTCAGAGGAAGTGTTCAAGACAGTATTTAGGACATGGATGCTTTTTAATTATAACAAAATTCTCTTTCCGTATTGGAAATTTGCCCGCCGGCTTCTCAGAAGTACACACCTCGACCATGATAATTAGGAAGGAAAACATGCTGCAGAAATAACAGTCAACACACATGTGTACATTAGGCTGCTGCTCGTTGTTAAAAATCGCATTTTCGACCTGGATAGGGTTGCTCACAATGTTATTGTAGTCCACGTGTTCCTCAGCAAATTAAAAATGAAACCTCTGCTATCTCTGTGTTTGTATGCCTTGCTAAATTTATAACTGGGATTTCGCCGCAGTCGACTTTAATTGGACGAATTTGCAGCACTGGGGTCTGGAAACTGGGTTGAGGGGCAAGGGTGGTAATGCTAAGTAATGAGGCATTTTGAAGGAACTTCTCACTGGATTCTTATTCCGTTTCAGCCAGGCTATTGATGTTAATACCTTGAGAGTAAACTGGTTATTTTATGTAATTTTAACTGTCAGGGAGAGCCGGTGATTAGGTGAATAGGAACATTAAAAGCTTTACACACCTGTAAGTACTCATGTCACACGCTAATTCGCATGGTTTTCATAATGGAATATGCAGGCATTGTGCCACGAACGCTAGTTGGATAAGGGAAAACCAATTTATAGGTTTTCCAGTACAACAGTGCTCATTTTTGTATCTCCAATGTGCAACCAATCTAACCGGCATAGCCAATCTCGCTTTTATTTTACAATCCTATTTCAGCATACAACTCTTCCCCTTCTTGAATTGTATTTACATTTTAGGTGTTCCTAAGATGCTTTTAACCTGAATCAGTGAGCATTATATCCAAATTGCTTTTATTTTCTGGAGAAACTCGGGTTACATACCTCATTCGAGGGTACAACAGTAGTGCCTTTGTCAGAACTCAAGCCAGTGACCTTCCTGTGATGAGTCAGTGTTGTTAACACTGTATGCTAACTGTTGCTCGGCTTTCTGCTTTTTCTGTGACTATAATCTCTTCTTTGACTTGTAAGGCAAAATCATAATTATCAGTGTCAGCACCAAGCAACACATTTCACAGAAACAAAACCAGCCATTTTATGATGACCTAAAAACTTAATTCAGCATTTTCTGAGTTCACAACTCATTCACTGCAAAGAAATTGCACAATTTTTTTGCCTGGGATGATGGAGCTGGAGAGTAAAGACTGAGGAAATTAAATGCTTAAGAATTGTGCTACTGAATCTGTACGTTATAGAAAAATTGAAGGGAAAATGCCGGCTGCTGGTAGCTTGTGGAGTTTGAGGAGAATTTATTGGTAAAAAGCTGGTGAAAAAATAAAGAAAGGACATACATAATGTGTGTAATATCATGCATATGGCTGCATTGGGTAATTTCTCACCAGTATAACAGGCACAATTATCAACAGAGAGGCTGCAGTAATGAGGCAAAAATGGACATGCATTCCGTTTATGGATTTTCATTTCAGCCTTTAAGCATCAACATTTAAAAGCATAAGCAGGGAAGGAACAGAAAACACAAAAATGTGTTTATCTTCACGGACCACTTGTTCAGTGTGACGTGCTTAGCTATGCCCCACGCAAGCATAGTCTGCTTTGTGGTATTCCGCACAGTTAATCCTCACTTTTTACTGAAACAGACCGATGGTGTTTAGGTGCACTCTAGAAAAAAAAACAATATGTTATATGAAATAGATAACATAGACCTCCAATGGAGATTTGAAAGGGGTTCTTCGTTGGCTATAACTATAGAGTTTAGAAATAAAACTAAATACTTTCTATATATCCATCCATCCATACATCCCGAGGCGTAGGGACAGGACAGTCAAGGCAGGCAATTGCCTTAGGCCCCAGAGTTGGGCCGATTACATAGTATATTGCAACGACAAATCTGCTTTTTATCTGTACTGTTTTTCACAGTAAAGTGAAAATAAAGGTATTGTTGATATTATTAATTTAGACTTCATGCTAAAATAATGGTCATAAATTTTACCATGCCAGGCGGGGTGCGTTGGAGGGCCCCATGGAGTTCTTTGCCTGGGGCCCCGTATGTCCCTAGAATCGCCTCTGTGTCCATCCATCCCTCCGTATATTAGATGCCTGTCTAATGGTAGGTTGTGTCGAGCCGGGAGCCAATCCCAGACAGCACAGGGTACAAGCAGGAGACAAAGAACACCTCGCCTTTCTCTACATGGCAAATATTCAGAAAGTACAAATCTCATAGCTGGAGAGGAGAATTCGTTGACTGCAGAAAAACGACGCCGTCTACTCACACGCACAGAGGGAGCTAAGCGACCTCACTTTTGAACTTGTTCCCATATGCAGAAAAGAGTATTTTTCAACGCTGCTATAATTGTATAAATTTTCCAGCATCATGACTCTATAGAGAGGCAGCATTTTTCCAATTCATAAGAGACTGAAATAGCTGCTACTGGCCAGATGCATTTGCAACTGAAAAGGGGAATTTTCAGAAACCCACTATCACTGCAGTTCCTTTCAACGTCCGTCTACCGTCTCAAAAGTCAAAAGTAACGAGTCACAAACAAAATGTGACAGAGAGCTTTGCACAGAGGCCATTTTAGGTGTGTTCTTCGTCGGGCCTAATTACCCTACATGGATGGAATGAGGCACATCAGTACTGTTACAGACACACATGCATGTATAGACACGCGTACACATTTACACACACAGGCATGCGCACAGACAGACAAACACACGTGCATATCTGCATACTTGTACACGGACATGCACGGATCAACAGTTTGTAAAGATATTTACATGGTAGAGGGTCAACATAAGCACGACTGTCGCGTTAGCCAGTGAGGTAGGATGGAGGTTCAAAACAAATTATTGAGACTTCTAACTTCATTGCAGTGGGAATGAAATGCAGTCCATGAATACAGTGCTTTACAGTGAATAGACTGCTAGGAACTTCCACACTGACAATTTTAAAATGATTTGGGCTATTCTACATTTTTAAATTTTCAGGACTCTAACTTTCAGACTTTTTATTTTTTAATAACGCTCTTGCTTTGACCTTAAAGAAAGGTGCTCTTCTCAGCAGGAAAACACGCTGACATTTAATTTTAATTGACTGCTGTGACCTCTTTAATCCTCATACGATGACCTCCTCATATGATTTTTTCCAGTGAAATTATGGGGCGTTTTAAGAACTGTTTTCAGAATCACACAGTTGTATATATTCTAATGAAGGATATGCACACTAGTCAAGGAAATAGATCATAATAAAAACAGAATTACTAGTTTCAGAAAATTGTGCAAGTCTCTTGCCTGTAGTAAGGTGCAAACATCTTAGTCCTTTCATCCATCCATCCATTTTCCAAACC
>JAODJX010000043.1:4855107-4868067 GCA_026776945.1 Isichthys henryi
CGCTTATGTGTGTGTAGATTAGGCTAACTGGCATCGCTAAATTGCCCATAGCATTCGCTTATGTGTGTGTAGATTAGGCTAACTGGCATCGATAAATTGCCCATAGCATTCGCTTATGTGTGTGTAGATTAGGCTAACTGGCATCGCTAAATTGCCCATAGCGTACGCCCCTGTGTGTAAAGATGAGGCTGACTGGCATTGCTAAATTGCCCATAGCGTATGCCTGTGCGTGTGTAGATGCTGGGTTGACGTCTGCTCCTGGATGCGTCCATTACTTGTTCCTCTGAGTTCCCCCAGTCTCAACCCTGTACTGGATAAGTGTTTGGAAAATGATTTAATGGAATTTCTTTACATGGTGTCATTTATAGAGTGTGATTGTAGCCTTTGATAAAATCACCTTATCTGTCTGGACTGATGAGTCATGGGGAAAAAAAAAACATATAATCACACCGACTGATTTCCATTTTGCTCTCACTTTGATTTCACGTCTTTTAGAAATGCAGTCAGAATGAAAGAGCCAATAAATTGTGCACAGCAAGTGCCTGATCAGCATAGCATCAGTAATACGGGCCATCTTTTTAGTCGGCTTTGGGCGCCAACATTGTGTCGAACAATTGAAACGTTTTTCCGAAGCCGTGTCTTTTGGTTTCTGAAGAGCTAATGACATGTGAAAGATCTGACATGGAGAAGGTGTTTCTTGGGGACTGAGATGTCCTGGACAATGAAGGCTTCTTCAGGAGGGTGCTGGTGGTATGCTAGACCAAGCTGTATTTCCTACAGTTATGTCCTTGAAAAATCAAATCACAGTTAACAAAGGTTTTCACTTTTGCCCATTGAAGAATTCTTTTAAAAATAAATAATCAAACCTCATAATCAACTTTATTATTATTATTACTACATTATTATAATTATTAATAACATTTTTTGTGATGCAGGCTATGACTGCTGCCAAATTGAAATTGTGCTTTTTATGATAGATTTAATAATCTGACGCTAATTGTTTCTGAACATTTGTGTCTTCAGGTGTGTTGGAACATTATCAAACTAAATGACTGAGATACTTGTAGAAGACCCTCACGAACCTGTCCTTGACAAGTGGCTGGACAACAGGACACATCCATCTATCCATCTTACAACCATTTATCCAGATCCGGGTCCTGGGGGGCTCTGAATGGGATGTCAGTCCATAACAGGACATTTACACACACAATCATACTATGATTTAGAGACTCCAGGTTTTTGGACCATGGGGTGGAGTGTTGGTGCAGGGATATATTCAGAATAAACCCATGGGCAAATTGTGTAGTGCCAGACCTACACAACTTTATTTCACGTTCTTCAGTTAATTCTACTGCTTCTAAATTCAATAGATAATTCCAAGAAAAATACATGCTAGCATCAGAGAACTGAAATAGCGCTATTATGATGTAGGTGTGGAACAAGCCAGGCTTCAAAGCCCGGAGTAGGCGGAAAGACCCAGAGGGAACATGTGTGACACGGGGAGAACATGCAAACTCCATGTACACAGAGTGCAGCTGCAGGGATTCAAACCTCCAACCCTGGAGGAGAAGAACCACTTAAAATAAAGCTGTTAAGACACATTAGTCCTTATTATTATTATTATTACTGATGCTTTATTGATCCCCATGGGGAAATTCTCTTCATGCCTCCCTCAGCTTGTTCTCTGTAGGTGAGAGCAAGCTGGTCATGAAGGGCAGCCGTCCATAGCAGCATCCAGGGAGCTGGGGGTTATGGGTCTTGCTAAAGGACCTGCAGATGCGCTGAGGCCAGGCTCAAACCGACAACCTTCTGATGACAGGCACAGAGGATTAGCCCACTGAGCCTCAATAGCTGGCAGCTTACAAGGAGCTTTATTTCTGTTGTCATTTGAGAGGACCACCGGCAGGAGCAGTACTGCACAGCACACACTGTGGCAAACGGGTGATTTGCATGACGATTTTAGGGTCCCAGTCAACCATTCCTTCCTATGTGATGCTCTGAAGTAGGCGGTAACAGGAAAACTGCCTCTCTCCACATCCCTTGACGTAATTGGATAACTGACATGCTTTCCCGTTTGACTGACAGCAGGTCACGGCCCCTGGGACAGACTGCTGGGCCCCGTTGTCCCGGCACACATCGCCAAGGTGACGTCAGCCCTCTCTGGACCGGGAGTCACCATAATGGCCAGCGATTGGGCAGATCAGTCACAAGCAGGTAAGGTTTTGCATGTTAGTCCTTCTGCCTGCCATTTTATAGAATAAATTCGACAGTTTTGTTTTTCCATAACTGTAATTGGATTCTTAGTGCTTATTTTTCTAAGAACTACAATCCAAACAGTCGCACCATACTATGCCCGACATTTGACAAAACATAACAGCATGTTAGTCATCTTCTGCCTATGATGAGTTCGTTATGGGCCAAATTAATTACACCACTTCTCCAAGGGTGACTCACCTATGGTTTCAAAATTCATTTTTTCAATTTACATCTATTCAGTTATTATAAAAGAATGCAGAATTTTTACACAATTTCAAGAAATTATGTGCACTAATATAAATATAGACACATCATTTGCTAGTGTTCCACTAACATTCATAAAAAAAAATATTTTGTCATTTATTTTCCAGCTGAGCTATTGAATACAACGACTATATAATTAAAATCAACATCTGTAATATTTTTTCCCCCTGCCTAGCTTTAACAGAGCTATTCATGTACGCGAAAGGGTTTTTTTTATAATGATTATAATGATGCAAATGTGTTGATTACTGGGAAAAAACATATTTAATGTTTTTAGTCTTTATTTCTTTGGACAC
Organism: Isichthys henryi; assembly: GCA_026776945.1. NCBI lineage: Eukaryota > Metazoa > Chordata > Actinopteri > Osteoglossiformes > Mormyridae > Isichthys > Isichthys henryi. The sequence continues at coordinate 4,857,924 of JAODJX010000043.1, forward strand.
CAAACATCATTTCCATGTATATATCAATGTTGGTTGCGGTAGCACGATGTTGCTGCAGGTTTTAGTGCTGTAATTATGTGCAAGGAAATGCTGTCGGTGTATGTGACTGACGTGGTTCATCTCGCGTGTTTCCCTACTGCCTTGCGAATTCGTTTGTGGATGTACATCCTGCCAAGCTATGATGTGCGCGCTGTTTCCGTGCACTTTCCGGTGTGCTTTGTTGACCGCATCTTGAGCGTATGGCCTTCACCTCCACGGTCAGGCAAAGCTTCCTGGGTTTTTTTTCCGTTTTAAAAAAGTTATGAAGGAGATCCGGACTTGACAGGGTGTTTTTGAAAGTTCCGCAGTGTAACTCCTAACTGCTTCCATCCTGGGACGGGTTTATGAAAAAAAAGCACAGGATTTAGTCGCCTAAGCTAATATAAACCCTCGATGACAGAATGAAAGACTGCGGAAAAGCCGCAGTGAATCGGCCCGGGAAAAGCCGCCGTTTGCCGGTCGGCTGATAGCCCCGTCCGGCGGAGTCGTGCCTGGGATGCGCGCAGAAACGCGCTTTTCCCATTTATCTCCGCGGCAGTTAGGCGTCAGCTTATCAGGACACTGAATGCTCATCCCGACAGTGCGCTTCAATGTCACATCTGGTCATTTTTTCAGCTTGAATTTCCTTAAAATAATTATGTCTTGGCAAAGAAATCAGGCGGAAATGCATGGACAGGATCCTTTAAAGTTGTGTAGGTTTTTGCTTTGTTTTTTATTACATTTGTTTAGTATTCAAGTTTGTTTCTGTTTTGTTTGTATTTATCATTTATTTGCTTGGAAATTCAGCCAACAGGAAGTAAACGATTTTCACCCCCCCTGCCCCCCACCCCCGAATCTAAACTCAGGTTGTCGTTTTATCAATGTTTCGGGAGTGTACGGGCTGATGCTTGCATTTTATTCTTCTCTACTTTTATGTCCGTCGACTTCATACTGCGTGATGAATGTCGCCGGCGGTGTAAATCGATAGCGTGATTGCGAGTCGTCGATACAGGATGGTCTTAGGCCCATAGTGGGGATTTGTGAGCGCGTGGAGAGCGCTACTCTGCCTCAAACAAAACTTTACAAACGAAAAAAACAGCCCTGTCTATTATATAATGGGAATTGGCTGTGAAATTCACTAAATGTGGGTCAGATTTTAAAACCTGGTGACCTGGTGGATACTTCTATCTATTTTGCACTTGATATTTATCAATCCATCCATTTTCTGAAACTTTTTGTCCTGTTCAGGGTCACAGGGGGTCTGGAGCCTATGGGCATGAGGCAGAGAACCACCCAGGATGGGGCACCAACCCATTGCAGGAGACACACACACACCAGTCACTCACACCTATATGCAGTTTGGTAACTCTGATTAACCTCAGTATGTTTTTGGACCCAGACGACACCCCACAACAACACAGGGAAAACAAGCAAACTCCACCTGCACAGAACCCTAGTGGAGACTCGAACCCTTGTCCCAGAGGTGTGAGACAACAGTGGTAACCACTGTGCCACCAAACCACCTCACATTTAATATTTAATAAAGCAAAAATATACTAGCTGTTTATGTAATACTGACTAAATATAACTACATGAGTATTTATGTGAGGAATAGAAGGACGCTGAGGTCATTGAACATAAATCATTTCTTGTATCCAGGGGCAGTTCTGGTGTCAGGGGATACCTGGAACTTAGGCCCAAAACTGATGCATCATAACACAGTGACAGTGATAGTAAACAAAGAAACAGGGCGTCACTAAAAACATTCGGGACTCAAGCCCTATGTATTTAGCTGTGCAAGCACCTGTGTTCCATTAGTGGACGGGCCAGAAGTTTCCCTCTTCGTTTGATAAACAGGAACAGCAGTGTTTTTACCTTTGAAATTAATGAAGAACAGAACTGCCGGATGTACTGTAGCAGTTCTTTATAATGCTAAATAATGCTCAGAGGTTTAATAGCAAAGCAGCTTCTCAGCCCTTCCTTTCTTCAAAAGTACAAGTAAAGGTTGACTTCAGGAACAACTTTTTAGGTGAATTTTCCACGATTTCCAGAGAGCTGACTGAGAAACTCAGCTGCCTCTGCCTTGCGCCACATTAATTGTGATGAATTCTAGAATTTCACATTCTGACCAGACACCGCAGAGGCCAAAGTCGACTTCCCTTTCAGATTGTGGCCAAGGAGACCACAAGTCCTGACTTTCTTTTATGCCATTTGTTTTGTTTTGTCTGCCTTTTTGACAGTGGTCCAACACAATGAAAACACACATTAAACTGTCGGTCTTTTTGCCCACAGATAAAAGTCTAGACCGAAGAAAAATGCCCAGTGTCGGGACAGTGGTTCTACGTGCCGATCCATCACCGGAAAACAAAAACGAGGTCTGTGTCATATCTCGCCGGCCGGTTGTCAGTTTCCTGCTATCCAGTTTTGTCCAGTATCTATCCTATTTTTAAATGAATCGACAGATCCTTTTAGCTACACGCGCAGCCCATAGTGCCGGATATGTATTTACCAGGAGAGCTAAACAGACAAGAAATATGTATAGGAAAGTGAAAAGATTGAGATTAACAGAGATATGAGCTACGTCTTTGTGGGGTGAGCGGACCTCTTAACCAGTAATTGTGGTGAGAAAAATCTCCAGTACACCAATTAGAAACAAACTCTCCACAAATAAAATTTGTCTGAAAATGAATGTGAGATTCAAGAAGTTCTACAGATTAGGACAGTAAGAGAAAAACACAGTAAGAAATCTTTGTGATCAGCCAAGCATTGCTGCCATAATGCGTTTTTTTCCCTCTCTTAGTGCGTTTGGGTATTTGTCACTGTAAGCCTGTTATCTTAGAAAAAATAACACAGCCTTATTTTATCAAATCTTTGTGCACCCCATGGAAGTGAAAACAAATGAAATGTCTTACATTTGAGTGGATTTGTATGAAGCAATAGTGCAAACAAAATAAGCATGGATTTGGACTTACATTAAACTCCGTAATTTACGTCAACACGCATTTATATCACAATTACAGCTACACCGTCCAATTTATTTTTATCGTTCGCTTTCACTACTTAATTGCTGCTTTGCAGGGTGAGAATATACGTATAAATATGTTGCTCTATTGCTAGAAAGATTTTCCCCTAAAAACAATGAAAGGAAAATGACTTCAATTTACGTAGAGGGATACTAATACTGGTATGTTAGTTTGTGATGTTTTGATTCATCCACACCAGCACGTAATGTGGGCCTCTCTTATTAAACTGATGCTCACCCTGCATGCCAGTAGCATTTAAACACATAAGAAACACATAGATTTTCCTAGCCTCAAGTTCATAAAGTTCACCGTTACTGCCGGCATCATTCATACTTCACTTCCTGATGAATATTAAATTATTTATGGTGTCCATGTTGGAGAACCAGCTGGCAAAGGACAACATGCAGAAGGGTGGAAGAGCGTGACGGGCGATAGCACCCCGACCTCGGTCCGTTTGACCGCAGAGTTCCTTCAGTCACTTTGCAGTGTCCGCCTTCACTGACTGTTGACGAGGGTGTGAGTTCTGCATAACTTACAGGGGCCATCTCCGTGTTCTTAAAGGATGACTCCCTCAAGATCGCTGTGGACGGGGAGGGAGCACCGAGGCATAAGAGGCCGGTTGCGTCAACTCCAGTCCCTGGATCGCCATGGTAATTGTCATCCGGAAACACCTTTTTCGAACTCTGCATTTCCGTGTTTGGTACTAGGACCATTTAAGAAAACTGTATATAATATTAATAATAGTAATAATAATAAACGTATATATAAAACAGCAAGTCCATGATCAGACTCTGAATTGAAATGTAAATTGTTTCACTTATTTTCTGATATATACTAAGAAGTAACCAGCTACTTCTTGGTTAATAGTCTTATTCAGCCTGGTTCAGTTAAAAAGAGGACGCAGTTAATTTAAAGCTTGCAAACAGTGAGTAAGTTACACTACGTACAACTTTCCATTGTTTGGATGCAGTAACACAACTTGCAGTGCTGCAGTGGTGTAACTGGTGAGGCTGCACTAGGCCCCTCCTTCTAAGCAGCCCCGCCCAAAAGAGGCACTGGCCTAGAGAATGATAAGCTCCATAATAATGTTATTAAAATGTTTTCATTGATTATATGCAGCCACATTTCATCTGAATACACCATTTTGGCTAAATATCAGGACTGCAATGGTACGCGTATTTGTCAAGTACTGTTCAGTAGCATATTTTTTGGTTCACTACACACAATGGAAGGGATGAATACATTTATTGTCAATGGTGAAATCTAAATTCACAAGTAGATGTTCGATACGGGAAACTGTATGCTAATTGTGGTTGGTTGCGGGTAACGCTGGTTACCGTCATAATCGGTGGTTTGGGAACCTTTAGGTTTCCTAATAAATTACACCAGCACTCGAGAGAGAAATATCTGCCCGGCTCTGTTATACTAAACTCAGATATGTAGCCGAAAACACGAGCAAACATGGAAACTCATTTGAGACAACGTCATCCGAGTACGTGTGCGTCCTGAGCAAGGCAGAAACAGCATCTGCATGTTATTCTTCCCAAGGCATTTAAGGCACTTTAATCCGGAAATTCAGACTAGGGTGAAAAAAACCTACAAGAATAGGAGTGTTAATTGCTACAGATATGTGGCCAAACTTAGTTGCAGAGAATTACTTGATTTAGTTTCGTATTTGTCATTGTTGTGATGTGATATAGTTTTATTTGTGTATTTGTTTGTTTGCTTTACATGATTGTTTATACAATGTGCAAATAAGTGTCTTTCAGGTTTTGTTATCCTGACACGTTGACAGACGCATTGCCTTTGGATTGTAGCTGTTCCTAATTGTGTTTGTGTTTGCTAATTCTCTTTTCCTCGCTGTACCCAATTGTGAACCCAAACCTTAGGTGTGTACCAAACCGTGAGATTCGTGTACCGTTACATTCCTACTAAATTTATGCTGGAAATGCACTTAATCAAAATGCTATCTTGGACATGCAATCGCATAGCCTAAGCTAACGTAACATGTGTGGGCACTCTACCGTTTGGCCTTAGTTAGTCGAGAAAGGTCACACTGTAGACTGCCAGCGACCGGTCAGGAACTATTCTTCATTATAGTTGTATCAAACAGTAACAGGCACAAAAATTTCCATTTATGTTGGTCTCAGCTGGGGTCTGGAATACGTTGGCTTCCCCTGAACCCCGTCTCTCTCAAGAGACAGGCCTGACGCCACCAGTGTCTGGTACCTAACATACTCTATTTCATGTCAGCCACTTAGACTTAATTGAAAGTACTGGTAGATTTTATCAGATAAATCTTGGTTAATGGCTAGAAACGCGAGGGATTCGTTTTCGTTTTGAAGGGCTTGGCAGCGACAGTGTTGATATCTCACATGTCATTACCATACATTGAAATGATGATGTCATTAAAATGGCCTCGTTAATCTCCCTCGCCATGTCGCGCATTGTCTGCCTGTCAACTTGCTTGAACTCCGCCTTCACTTTTACAGCCAAAAGAGCGCCACACACCACAAAACTAGGTCAGAATGTTAAACCAGGAACACAGCTTAGAAATGTGCGAATAAAGTATTTGACTTTCAAGTGTTCTGTGACGTTTCGTCCTGTCGTTCCAGGGACAGCGAGGTCCAGTTTTCCTTGGTCGGGTTTCTTGTCGGTTACGCTGTTCCTGGCAGCTGAGATTAGCTGGATTTGTTGAGAACATCATTTCCCCATTTATTCATCAGACACCTTTGTCCAAAGCAATGTTCAAGTGAGAGAGCACGGTCAGCCGGTCGCTGGAGCAATTGGGGTTAAAGGGTTTGCTCAAGGTCTCAGCTATGAAATCAGTCAGTCGACCACAGGATTTGAACTGATGACCTTCTGATTGTAGACACAGAGTGCTAATAGTGAAGTTGCACACCGCCCCCACAGCAGCACTTCTTTAGGGTCGATTCCATAACATTCTGATATAGAATTCAGTACCTTAATTGTTATATAGCCCATTTGCGGGCTACCATTTCCTTTTGCATTAGTGGGCTCAGCACAGACTGAAAATTGCATAAGAACTTTCAGTGAGGAATGGCCTTGAAACATGAGTGGAAAGTCCTTTTTGACATAACAAGCATTTTCCTCCCAGTAATAGACAATTCCGACGATGATCATTCTGTTATTGAAAGCCTGATTTATTTGTTTGCTGGGCCCCGTATGTGCGTTCGGTTCTGCTTCACAGGTAATAGCTATTGGTTGTCAGACGTTCTAAACTCTGACGCATGGCTCTGAATAATTGGAGAAAAAATACTTAAATGAGACCTGGAGTTTACTGCTGGAGGTATTCTGTTTGGCCTTTTATACCATTAGCCGTAAAATGATATGCTTTTGTTCTGGGTAAATGACATTAAATCTGTTGTTTCTTTTTCTATGGGGTTTGCATTCTTATGGGTTTCAGGTTTTCACCCGCAGTGCAAAGGCATCCCAGAATAGTCCATTCTGTGTGCATATGTGTCATGTGATGGTGGGACATGCGGTGTGGGATGCCTTTTGCCCTCCAGCAACCCTGTCCAGGTTTTGTGACTGGAGGATGGATGGATGTATTATATATTATGACAGCAGCCATTGTGCGCCAGTACGCTCACCACACAGTAGCTAAGGTGGTGAGGGGGCAGGAGAGACTTTACCAGTTAGATACAGGGGATGATTAGGAGGCCAGATTTGATTGGGCGAGGACATCGGGCTACCACCCCTACTCTTTTGAATGATGCCAAAGGGTCTATTGATGTATTTACATGCACTCAATGGTCATTGACCATGTAATCCAATATTAACAGAATTTTTTTTTTAAAAAAACAATAGCAAATTGTAAAATCTCAGAAAGGCAACTCAGATACTGACAATACAGTGAAAAAAACTCTTAATTAAATGCCACAGATTCTTGTTTGCATTGGGACAAGATTGTAGTTACAAAGGAAAATGAGTGATTTTCAGGGGTGTGTTTTGGGCCCCTTTGAGAATTATCATTGTCAGACTGACTGTCGGAATGAGCTCATCATCTGCAATCAGAGATACCAGTGATCATTAGCAGAACTGGTTAATGTCACACAATGGCAATATTACATGAAAGCTCTCATCTTAAAATACTTACATGAAAAATGCCCTGGTTAGGGGTGGATGATGTTGTCGTACTGTTCGCAAATGCCAAAATGTGTTTACCGTACAGCCCTGATGAAATTACAACTCTCAAGTGCCTGATTACAGTATTTCATTATTAATCGTCATTAATCATGGAGATATGCATATGAGTTCTTTACATCAGTCGGTGTCTCTAGATTTGACTGGGCTGCTTCAGTCATTCGGTCTGCCTAATCACGGAGTTCTGTGACAGAAGGGATGTCAGGGTTACACGGTGCACCAAGGAAAACAATGTCCACCTGACCTTTGAGAGTTGCGATCTAGTGTATTTCCGGCAGATGCGCCTTAATTAGCGTGTGACTAACAGCCAAAGTGCCAAGTCAGGTATCTTGTCATATCGTTCTAGACTATAAGGTCGATGGTGGCGTTTAATTGCTATTTTTGTCTCTGCATAGCAATGGCTTCTGGAGTGACTAACAAGCTCCTAAATGAAAGGCCAATTAAAGCAGATTGTTTTCCCTCCTAATTGTTTGCTGTTCCAATCACTGGCAAAAATCACATCATTGGATGCACGTTATATAAAGTGTGCAGTGAAAATCGACCACAGCAAATCCTCCTAACCTTGGCCAAATTATTCTGCTACTTCAGAATATTTTAGAATCTTTTTAGAGTCTGCAGGGTTAAATGCCTTTTATAGTCATGGTGTGACTTTTATATTGCTACAGATTTTGGATTTGAGATGTATACTATACTAGTATATTTTTTGATTACACGAGCCAACATGGCCTCACAGAGGAATGTAAATTGTCTTCACTACATGTAAGTACATGATTCATATTTTCTTTGTCTCACATATTGTTGACATAAATGACAATATTATAAAATTATATTTTGGAAGCTTACTTTGTCCTATGTTTTGAATAACCAGAAAATCCTGAATAATTTGAGTTTTTATTATTTGAATAGGTAGCAGAACTTGACTTGCGATATTGATATGACAATATAGAATAGCCTTTATGAAAAGAATGGATTGTCAGCGGTACTTGTTCTGAAATAATGACAGAAACCCCATCTGGATTTGACAAAAGCCCACTTGATGTTTTCAGCTACGGCCATTCTTGTTTCTTTTGTCCTGTGGCTCACAGGTGCGTGGTCTGGACAGGAGACGACAGAGTATTCTTCTTCAATCCCACAATGCAACTCTCTGTTTGGGAGAAACCTGTGGACTTAAAGGGGCGGGGAGATCTCAACAGGATTATCGAGGACCCCCCACACAAAAGAAAAAAGGATTCATTATCAGGCAAGTGTATTTCTAAGACATATTCACATATAGATGTACATTGTCACATAAACATACCAGTGATATCAAAAGATATTTCTACTATACATTCTCGGCTATAGGTTATATTGTATACGTTTGGATCAGTATGTCTTTATGTGTGATTGGATGTATAGAAATTGAGTTACGCTTCATCTTTTTATCTACTATGGTAGATTTCCTCCAAGGTCATTTGTCGAATTTAGTCTTCATTGATTCAGCCTAATTGCAGTTGTTGGGAGACCACGTGTCACTGATGTGCCATTTGAGAGCCACTTCTCAAATCATGTTGATTGCCCACGTTTAAGATTGTCCGTCTTGATTGAGCAATTTATCACATACGACTGTCATAACAAAGGTCAGGGAGTGCTATTAGCATTAGGTATGTAGTAAAAGTTAGTGTAGTAACTGTTTGTGACCAGCAGGGGGCCTCAGGGGCCCCACATAAATATGCGGTTTGAGTGATTGTTAAGCTTCGCTACTGTGCTGATGGAGGTCGGGGGCCGTTACTGTAAAGGGCCATCGGCTTATACGCCTCTTTCCGGTGGTGCCATTCAATTAACCTCTTAAGTGCTTTTAGAGTCGTGGCATCTTAGTACCGGTGCTGGGAGTCAGTGAGCAGCACATTAATGCTGCCAAGGAGAGCTGACACGAGATATCGCCTGATTAAATTCTTTAAAAATAAGTACTGCCACAAGATCACTGCCATGGGTGCTGGTGACCCATTAATTTCCTGCCGTGAAAGCAAAATAAATAAATAAATAAATCACACCTGCAGCTTGAAAATGTTCCTTTGAGATTAAAAAAAAAAAAAATTTGCCCTTCAGAATGGAGCCTCCGATGGCGCAGAGAGAGGTGTGCCATTTGTGTGTCTGATGTCGGTTCTGTCCGCAGATGACGGGTCAAATTCTCTCTCGGCAGAGGACGGGGATGCAGAGAGCCACAGTACCAAAACCAAAAGGAACAAGTATGTGGTCCTCCTGTCTGTACGTGCATTTGTGCCGTGTGAGTCTCTGCCTGCAGAAGAGGCTCCGTTTAGCCATCACAGGCATCTGCGGAGGGACATTGGTGGATTTTCGCTCCTTGAAGCTATAGAGATTTCCTCTGGATTTCTGGCAGCGAGGCGAGTGGACTGCGAGAAGCCAACCCTAATCGCTCAGTTCTCATCTGACTCGGGTGACAGCGCAGTCTTTTTCAATCCGGTCATGCAGTTGTCTGGCTGTAGATTGTAGATGTACGTAAAGGAATATTTAAATGCAGGAAAATCTTATGCGGTGACTGAACAACTAGAAACCAGAAGGATGTTTTTATCACAATGGTCAGGGCTGGAAAATAAGCTCAGCCTCCCACCTGAGGCAAGTCGTTTAAACGGAAAATGATTAGTTTGGAAGGATAACCAATCAGATTGTACTGGGGGTGGGTCTATGGAAGTAGAGGAGTTGGGACCAACCAATCAGATGTCTTGGTCCCGCCTCCTCTAGTCACTCTGAACCAATCATGTATTGAACAATTGCCACTCCTGTAATATAATATAGCTCTGTTATCCATAACCCAAAAATGGTGTGGATTTTTCCACACATGATGATCCATCCATCCATCCCTCCATTTTCCAAACCGCTTATCCTTACTGGGTCGCAGGGGGTCCGGAGCCTATCCCAGAAGCAATGGGCACGAGGCA